>JAQFZX010000412.1:0-61439 GCA_034682405.1 Hydroisotoma schaefferi | reverse complement strand
TTGAATGACAAAATTATATAAGATCTTTTGTATCGTGCTCCGAGGTTAACTTTGACTAAAGTACTGGAATTGAACTTTTACTTTAATTAAATTAAACACTTATAATATAATCTTTACATTGAAATTTCATGAAAAACTATTTAAAAGAGTCAGTTATCTTTAAACGGGGTCAGTTTATCTTCTCCAGATTTTTTTAACGTGCAGCTAAAAAGAAAAACTGGGCTATAAAAAGCCCAACTTTCCAACTTTTTTAAATTTTATTTTCATATTTTCAGGAAAAAAAGCCTCTTAAATAGCAAACTTTTAAAATTGTTTTGCCACCAAGTCGTTTGCCACTAAGTCGTTTGCCCCCAAGTCGTTGGCCACTAAGTCCATTTGCCACCAAGTCGCCTTGCCACCACGTCGCTGGCCACCAAGTCGTCGGCCACCAAGTCCGGCACCCGAAGTTTTAGGTACCTGGAACATCATTGATTCTTCGAAAATTCGTATTTTTAAGAAAACAATCTTTTAAACCCTGTGGTTTTGAAGAAACCAAACGAAAGAGGCAGAAACAACAGGATATGGGGGCTGTGCCCCCACATAAAATATAGAAGAAAACAAATCAGCCACTTTAATTGTAATGGTAAAATGAAACGGATGATAAGGGATAAAGTAATCAGTAACTGTAAACAGTAAACAAGTTTACCTTGCAATTTTAAATTTAACCATGATTCAGTCAAATGTATGGTACAGCACCCGTAGGTTACATCAATTGACTGGGCTAATATAGCTGCTTGGAGGAGGTTTTAAGAATGTAGACCTCTAAATTTATCTACACGTAGAACATACAAAGAAGTACTGCCAAAATAGAAGAGAAGTGTATCAATAGACAGTGGTATTTCCCCACTGGCATAGAGACGGGCATGAGAAAAATTTTTGTCATTGTGAAAAATCTCCCTTGATCCTCCAACTTATATTTCATTCCAACCGGTAGCACAATGGAAGAAAGAAAGCTCTTCATCATCCTTTTGCATGTGTCCATTTGTACCCTTCACTTCCAGGTGAAAGTTGTTGAGAAATTTTTCTTGGTTAAAATTAACATTAAAATGTATTATATTCCAAGCTTCCCAAAAAAACGTTCATTTTTTGCATTACTTTGCAAAGTATCTGCATCATCCTTAAAGAATAAGTAGAACAAGCCGCACAGCTACCAAAAACCTTTTGTAGAAAAAGGTCTTGGGTTTTATGGTTTATTTTATTGTAGGGTAAAAATTAAACAAGAACGGGTCAGAACTGAGATCTCCATGCCCAGAATATTTTTTTTACATTTTGTTTAAAGAATTTTGATTGAGAGAGTTCGTCCCGTCCGTGATAAAGAGAAGCACAACTTGTATAAAAGAAAGTGGGAATGATATGATGGCGAATGAGCTCATGTGTAAATCACTTGGGTAAAAATGATTTGTGACTTGAGTTGAGATTTTAGTACAGTCAGTATAGGTTTTTTACACGTCGAAGTAAGCTTTACCGCAAGCAAACCAAGATAGTAAAGGCAAGAACGGGGCGTTAGAATTTCTGACATGTTAAGAGGCATGAAAAAAATATCCTTGGGAAAAAATCACCCGCACTCTTCCTTTTCCTGGTGGAAGGAGGGGCTATTTCTGAAAAAGTGGAATTTTAATCCAAAAAGGATTGAAGGTTGGCTGACAGCCTGCCATAAAATAGGAGGAGAGTTTTATTGATGATCTTCTAAGGCAGTGACATCCGGAAGAGAGTTCCAGTTCCAGCTTCTCCATAAAGACGGAGAGAGCTCTTTGAAATTGTCAATTCAAGTCGGCCAAAGATCTCGTCGAGATTACTCTCCGCTCCGAGAGCCATGATATATTCCTTTCAAGGATTAGGTAGGATAGGAGAATACTTATCCGGGTAGCCTAACAGGAGAAAGAAACTAATATCTTACTTGGTTTTACTAAAGTTACTTTATTATCGATATAATTTAATACACCGCTTTCTATTTCTATGACATTCTAAGTACAAGGAGGAAAGAGTCTATGTCAAATGGATGCAAAATCTAGAGAGGTTTTTACAAGGAGTCTTTTCAGGCTGCGTTAATAACATACTCAGCAGGATTTCATTTTCAATTGGTAGTACGAATATACTAAGTTTCAAAGCCAACTGCGTCAAGAAAGGCGCTTGGACTCGTAGTTCTTCTCAATTCAATTTCCATTCGGGAAACCCATTAAAACTGTAACTAAAAGCTTTTGTAACTACTTTTTAAAGTCGTGTTCATCAAAGTCATACTCGCTTGAAGTCCGGTCGGACAAATGTCAAATATTTACTATTAAGCTGACGGCCAGCCGCCTACGGTTACGTTAGAGTTTATGAAGTTAGCTGAAGAAGCTTTCTGGGAACTTGTTTTCATTTATTTTGATGTTACCGATACATAAATATTTACTATAAAACAAAAAAAAACAGACTAACGAAGAAAACAACGGTGTACGAAAGAGCCTCTAAATTTAAGCTTGAACTTGAACAAGTGCCCTTCAATCTTTTAATTTTCACCTTACCGGTAACCTAATAATCTTAGCAGGCTGCCACTGCCACAATGAGTACACTAGGCATTCACTTCATTCCATTTGAGTTGAAATGTGAGAGCAAAGTTTTTGCAAGGATTGCCCATTTACACGTGCTTTCATCTTACCAAACTATCCACTTTCCATGGTAGCTCTTTGCTTTACTTACTTCTCAATTCTCATACAAAAACCTGCTTAAAGTTAGTAAGAAGTTAGTAGGTACAGTCAGTGGGCTTTGTTCGTTTTTATTGCAATCCCATAGACTTCACATCACACAACAAACCCCTTTTCCTTCCTTGACTGAAATCAAATAATGGATGACAGGTTGAAGGACCACAAACAAACGCACAACTTTTCTTCTCAAACGCAAAAAGTAAATCTTTCGATACCCGTCTCTCCTGTTGATATAAACGGAACTGAGACCGACTATAGAAAACAGTAGGCAAGTCAAAGCTATCAATGTCAGCTAACCAACCAACTCACCTATCTGCCTTAATATGAGATAACTATTCAACCCACCACAAAAAAGTCAGAATTAATATAGATTCCGATATTCTTTATATTCGTTTTCAATTCATACGGAAGGGTAAAGCACAATATTGGAAATCCTGACATTGAAAGTCTTCATCAGCCACGTGAATACTGAGTTTTGGATTTTGTTAAGTATAGGAAGCAGATTAAAGCTTCTATTTTCCTCAGTTTGTAAGCTTTTTCAAGCAACAACCTTAGCATTCCTCTTTAGTTCAAGAGAAGAAGAAAGAAGAAGCATCCTCTTGGAATACAAAGAAGATGGATGCTCAATTAATTTACGAGAATAAAGGTATCTAGGTATCCCTTGCGAGGCCATGCTATGGTGAAACTATGCTTAATGTGCGTATAGATCAATCCAAGACACTTACTGAACACTCTGAACAAGTACAGTAGAGCTTATTCTTCATAACTTTTATATCCCAAATGCAGAAGCCAGCCAACAACCAAAAGTCTGTCAGCCTTTGTCTGTATTCAGTTGAATTTAATCAGTAAAGGTGCTGCAAAGTCCCGATAAAAATACCATTTTGATGCTGGAAACGCTTACGGTTTGGTTGTGTGATGAACCAAGGCCAATAATATATATTGAAAATATGAATTATGGATGGGATGAACTTTGAACTAGATCTGCTCAAAAACAGTTTTGCAAAGCTGCCCTGTGCACTGCCTACACATTACTTTTTCCAACTGGGTTGGTACGCTTTAAAGGAAAGTATTGAATTTTGATTATGACTATACACTTTAAACTCAACCGAAACTTTGATTCAAACTCGCTTATGTTTGAGATTATAATCATTTTAGAACTTTCTCCAAGTCTTTCCATCCATCCAGACATTACATATTCCCACAAATTACAATTACGTAGCTACTACATGGGATGGGTTGTGGGTGAGATTTTAATAGCATTATATGATTTATTTATGCATGTAATTTCAGGGCACAGATCCAGAAAATATCCTGTGCTAGTTTTCTTAAAAACCCCGTTGGTTAAGCAAGGATAAAGAAAAGTTTATTCTGTCTTCTATTGTTTTACCCTACTGGTAGCCCGTGGCATGTAAATATAAGGGTATAGTAACCTAGCAGGAGCTCCTCTCGACTGCATCCGATGAAAATAAAAATCTTCTTACTTCCTTCATGTTCTTCTACATAGACAGCTTCTGTCTAAACTTTTCTCCACTCTTAAACAAGACTCAATCCGTTGGTCTGTCCACTAGTCCCGTCCATCCATTAGAAGTCGAAATGAGTCTACATTCCCAGCACGTTGCTCAAAGGATCTCTTTCTAATAAAGCCAATAAGCCCAAGGAGAAAGCACAAGGTGGTAGATCACCGTATATTCGGCAGTAAAAGCTACAAGCACCTATAGATTCTGGAAGTGGAATCCGTACCTAATGCAATGCTAGCATCGTTTGGTTGTAGTGGTGCTACGTAATTTATCAAAATACTAAGAGAAATCCTTCATCCAAGAGTCACTTTTATCTCTTATACTAACTGGCTAAACTCGGCCAAAGACTTGTGTCCATACCACAAAGACAACGCAACTACAGCTTTTCTAATCTCGGCTTTTTCTTCTGCCTTATGGGCATCAAAAATCTTCAAAGGGTACTGTCTGTCTGACTGGTACGAGTTGGAAGGATGGATGAGACTTTTCCTCTTTGTAGTTCACTTCAACCTTCAGAGGCTGGACTGGAGTAGTTTTAAATGCGAATACTGGCTTTTGAAAATTTATTAAATCATGCACTTGTGGTAGAGCAGGTAGAGCAATGTTGAGAAACGTTTAAAATGCATCTAGAAGACATGCATTTAAAAATTATCTTTAAGAGCAAATTTTAAAATTTGAAATGATTTAACAAACAGATTTACGTATAACAATAATTGTGAAAAGGGCAAAATAAATTTTTTTAAAGTAATTTTGAGATCTGGAACTTGAATTAGAGTCAAACTAAGTACAACATAGTAACAACTATGCCATAGACAAAAATAATGTTTCTCCGTTAGCCTTAATATTCTGTGGTAGAAACCGATGAAAAGGGAATCAAGAAACATTTGTTCCGTTTTAGTTAGAATCCCCCTCTTCCGTCTCTTCCCTAGGGTTATTGGTGTACGTCTTGCACTGTGTTTGATCCCGAATCTTTATTAGCCTTTTCATTACCTTACATTAGATTAAACTCCAGTCTCCCAGCTCCCCTCATCAATGTGAAGGACTTTTGGCAGTCGTAAGGACGTATAAGTACTTTTCAGGATGATATTAGGAGGAACAAGGTAGTGAGTGCTAGTGTTGTGGTAATGGTGGTCGTAGAGAATGTAATCTCATCGAACTTTTATTCTCTCCGAAAGTTAAAAGGGTTTCTTATTGGACTATTTGATCGACATTCGTCGTTGACTGAGGTGCTTTAGTACTGACTGTCCATTTCCTGATTTTCATTAAAACTAGAATTCAACATTTCAAGCTCATTTATTATCCTAAGAAAGACGGCTGTAAAATTTCTCACGGAAATAATAACGTTCACGTCTTTATGTGCAATTCAAAATGAAGATGTGATCGATAAATGATCTTAATTATTCAGCCTGCTTGCACGGGAAGTCTTACGCCCAAGTAATGCCGTTTTGCATAACAGTATTTCTAATATGAATTATGGGTTGGAGTTTTTCCTTTGGGGGAAGAGGTTGCCCCAAAAACTCTGAAACTTTTTTCCACAGAAGTTACCCCAGGCTTTGGACTCTGAAAAAGTTCTGAAAAGGAGGTTGCCCCCAGAGAAAGTCATTTATGGGGCAACCTTTTTCCAGAACTTTGAGGATTAGTTTTGAGGGCAACCCTACTCAAAAAGGGGCGGAGTCAACTCACTTTTAGATCGAGATTCTACTCGCTCTTGGGGGCAACCTTTTGGGGCAACCTTTTCTTGGGCTTTGACAAATATTGGTCGGGGGCAACCTTTACAAAATCTACTTACAAAGGGGCGGGGTCAACTCACTTTGAGATCGAGATTCTACTCACTCTTGGGGTAACCTTTTGGGGCAACCTTTTCTAGGACTTTGAAAAATATTGGTCGGGGGCAACCGACCAATATTTGTCAAAGTCCAAGAAAGGTTGCCCCAAAACTAATCCTCAAAGTTCTGGGAAACGGTTGCCCCAAAACTAATCCTCAAAGTTCTGGGAAAAGGTTGCCCCATAAATGACTTTCTCTGGGGGCAACCTCCTTTTCAGAACTTTTTCAGAGTCCAAAGCCGGGGGCAACTTCTGTGGAAAAAAGTTTCAGAGTTTTTGGGGCAACCTCTTCCCCCAAAGGAGAAAGTCCAACCGAATTGTGAATTATGAATTAAAGCTGCTAAAAATTAAAATTTTTACTCCATTCAATAGACAGAGAAGACCATAAAAGAAATCCCATTAATAAAGATGATCCTTTCCCATCTTCAGCTCAGTTTACTAGCGCTCTGAAGATTGTGGAAAAACAACTGCAAACTTTCTACGTTACCTACCAAGTAATAACTCCAAAATTTTCTTCATTTGTGCCATGTAGATTATTCACATTCGATTAGCTCCTCAAGGTAAAACAACCCATTAAAATCCTCCTCCTTCCTGGAATACAGTCACCAACTAACTAGTCAAACTAAAAGTAACTTATCGCTCGTCCAGATCAAATGAATGCGTCGTCGTAAATTAAAGTAATTAGATAGTGATTCCTTCTATACGTAACCATATATATTATCTTTATGTTGTGCTTTACTAGAGTTACACTTCCTAAAATTCTAAATGGGAAAATCGGAACAAACGAGTGAGTCAGACTATTAGACTCTTGTTTGTCCTTGTCTTTAGCATCCATCCTGAGACAACTGTCTTAGATTAGGCTTGGTGAACTCTTAACTTGCTACTTTCGCTCAAAGCTACTACAACTACTACGGGCTAACTTTTGTATACAAAATAACACATTTAATGTTACATCCGTTTTGCCTTTGGAAGAATGTAGAAGTTAAAGTAACGTAGACAGTTCTTGTATTCTAGCATACGCCTTTTAAAACTTACCAATAAAAAGTTCTTATTTTTCTATACATATACACTCTCCCCTACTGCTGATACATATCTAGGACAGTGAAATACTAGAGGAAAAACTGCTTTTGCTACTGCTTCTGCTAATACTACTACTACTACAACTACTACTACTACTGCTACTGCTACTACTACTACTACTGCTACTACTACTAAAACTACTACAGCTACTGCTACTACTACTATACTTATTACTATTCTCAGTAGACAGAAAAGTTAATGAGAAAAGCTAGACGGGAAAATGGACATCCTCAAGAAGGGAAAGAGTGGACGTCCATACTGACACCAATTATTATATAGCTGTAATTGAACATCAAGTCGGGAAAAGCACGAGTAGCCTGGCAGCAACCTTGCAAAAGTTGTAGTCGTAAGAGATTTCCAATAATGGAACTAATGAAAGCCTGAGCAGCTTACCGAAAAAATTTAATACTATTGTTGCCAGCTTTCTTTCTGCTTTCTTTCCATGAACTTAATTTCCTTCCTCTCTCGACTTCTACTTCTATTAAAAAAAATGACTCACTGTAAGTTATTGGTCGTGTAGCGGTAATCGGAGGATTTGTTTGTACTTTCCTGCATATTATCAACTTCAACTGTCAATAACTACCCTATAACTGAACGTTGTACTAAGCAAGTTAAGGCTTATATTTTTTCGGGCATAACCTTTGGTCTTATATAAAGACGTAAATTCATTCCAATCGTAACTTGTACCTACCTGTAAGACCAAACACTTTTTATATGCCTGAAAAAATATAATTCCTCAGTTATTATAGCATACGAACGAATATCCGATGGTTTCTATTTTAGATTAAAAGCTCTTAGATCGAAGTTCAATGTCACCTTTTTATGCTTCGATTTAGCACCAGCTTTATAAATCATGCATCTCTCATCCTGGCCTGGGAACCCTCCTAGCTGATAAGATTACCGATTGAACCTTGTAGTTGTTAGTCATTGATTGATAGGAATACGCTCACTTTACTAACCTGCTTTCTCTTTCCTCAACAGCCAGTATAACCAATGTCGTCTGTCATAATTCAAACCGTGAGCAATGCATCATAAAAAATAGCGATGTTTGTTCGTAGTTTGCAGTTTCTCTTTCTATGCATGCCTTGTCTTTTGGAGCAGAGGTCAAGCTAAGAATTGTCGTCGTTGTCAGTTTTTCAGGTTCAGTGGAACTGAAATACGAAAAAAGTCAACTAAATCTTACAGAAAGAACATTAAGAGTACTTCTATCGGTCACTCAATGAGAGAGAGATGCCTTGCAAACTTTCCATAAACTTTTTTCTCCAACTGTTCTTCATCTCACAAGTTTTGCTTCCATCTTACTGATTTCTTTCGTCGAAAAAGTTCTCATACTCACTTCAGTCTATACAACCTCAATGAAAACGGAAAGATACTATAAAAAAAATTTCGAATGAAATACAATAGAGAATTCAGGGCTTATTCCCAGTTTCTACACGGGTCCAGTACGGATTTAGTTCATGTATTTCAACTGGCCTCATTTCATATGCATTCCCTTCATATCCATCTGAGCCTTCAGCGGATCTCATATGATTTTATGCTGATATTTTAAGATTAAATTTTGACAAAGAAGACGGCACAAAAGTTACTTCATTGAAATTATCTAACAGGAGTGCAAAAACAGAGTGAGGACATAGGACAATCTAGTGTGGGCGTGGGCAGACTACAATGTAATGTTACAAAAGCTCAATGCTATTGTCATAAAGGTCTTACATAACTCAATAAATTAACTATACTTTGAAAGGCTATACATGTTGACTTGCAGAATCCACTTTTCACATGGTATATGTACAGTGACGACAGGTACAGCAGCGCAGTTCCTCTTGAAGGTTTCCTGTCATTCCTGTCTTAAGCATACACCTTACTAAATTGGTATGCTAAGTATTTAAACTGAGTACGATTCTGACTCAATTAATCCTTTTCAAATATAAATATGAAATAATTAGAAAAGGGGAATAATTGCTCATTGGCTTAAGAACTGACATGAATTTGTAACTCAGTCGTAGTAATTTTTACATCAACTTAAGCAAAGCGTCCACTATATTACGATTAAACGAAAATACAGAGGCTATTTATTTCAGATCGTTGGGAATAATTTTTTCGGCTGGATCTAATAACCGAGTCTCATTTTCCGACAAATAAATCACTCTCCTTTCCTGTCAGATTTCCAGTGATTTAATGCACTACCCATGTTTATCGTTAGCAACTTACAATTTCCAACAACGAAGAAAGCATGGGTGCATGAAAAGTAAGGCGGCGAGAAAGCAATGAATGCCTGCCGAGAGTATCTTTGATTCCATATTAAAAAATATCCAGAGCTGTGCTTAGGAGGTCTAATTTAGAACTATAATGTAGCGTTTTCCACACCCCGAAATAGTGGAAAGTATGACATTAATACTGCACTTTCACTCAGCTTTCGTTTAAAAGCTTACATACTAGAATTTCGGGAATCTGAGATTCGGAATTCGGATGCATAGTAGTAGGTAGTGTTAATAAAGTTTAATTTAATTACTCATCTCATATATTACAATCTTTGGACTGTTTTGTAGTTCAAATGGTCTGAGTGAAATTCTGTAAAAGCTTTGCTAGAGCTAATAAACTGCAAAGTATAATAAACAGAAGTAAATATTGATAGTACTGCTTATTTTGAATGCAATTTATAATGAAATGATACTTTTTGAAATGTGTAAAGAGTAGCAAAAATCTGTTGTAATCAGAGAAAATACATTTTTATATAATTCTGAAGCTTGAGTTAACCAAATTACAGACATACAGAGCATACCAAAACTTACCCTAACCGATTTTTTATATAGAATGAGGTAATTCTTTATGCATAGTGTACAGGTAAGTAACAAAAAAAATTCGACAGATATACAAAAGGCGACAAAGCTAAAGAACAAGGGTTTATTTTTAGCAATACGACGAGTTAATAAACCTTCCAGAAAAGGAAAAGCTTTGAATAAAATTGAATTAAATAAAATAAAATATATAACCACTCCTGTTATACCTATTAAATTTTAAAAAATGGGACTTTATTAGCAGAAAATTATACATTGTTCCGGAGTTATTCTACTTCTACAATTTGTAGTTTTTACACTGTAATAATTTGCTCAACTTAAGATACAATTTGGTCTTGGCTGGTAAGACTCCGACATAAATTAGCCATTTGAGAGACCATTGGAGTAATTTATCATTTCGCAACAGACTGGAGTGGCTCATTTGTATGAGGGAGAGCCAATTTGCCAAAGTCCATTTGCTTCTTATCGTTGATCTTTATTACGTTCATGGCTTTTTGGCAGTTCGGGACTTCACGTTGAATACAAAGCGAAATGATGGCAATACTTACGCTTTAATATCTACATCTTCGTAACATTGTGCCAAACTTAGTCTAGCCCAACAACAGGAGAAAGTTTTTGATCTTTTAAAGAAATGGCAGGTCACGGAAGTAAAGACGTATGAAATGCTCACATGAAATATGCGACGTGAACTTATTCTCAGTTAATGTTTATTTAAGTATACAATGAAAAAAAGATCTAAAATTCTCTATAAGCCTCTCTCTCTCCTTAATAAAAGATCAATTACTCTCATTAACCCCATTTTCGTTATCGTTTCCCAACTTAAATGCAGGCACTGTGTAGAAAGGCAATTACAAATAAATAATGGATACTGGCTCGGTATAATTTACGCATTTTTCTTTACCGTAGAAAGGTCTAATGGTGATAAAATTGATGAAAGCTACTGCGAAATGCTAGTGATGATAACCAAAATCAAGCGCAAACAAAGAACTGCATTATAGAACTATATATTGTCAAAAATCGATCCTCAATTTCCGTTGACATTTGATAAACTTTTAACTACAAAAATATGAATGTGCAACCTCCTTTTGCTTGCTAACTGTCAAGTAAGACAAAGTGGATCTTCAAAATCAAAGGAGAATTTACTGTTCCGTCAAAGGCGTATTTTATTTTCGTGACGGTTTCTCACACTCTTTAGTGAATTCTATTTCCAGTTGAAAAGTTACCCCAATTTAAATTTCTGAATTTGTCCACTACAACTGCATTGAAAGTTGAAACCCCAATTAGCAAAGGCCTACAGGAATTATCTATTATAACATGGGAAGATAGGGATGGGGCGGAGCTTAATTTATGCTTTAAGCTGACATCCCCTCTCCCAAAAATGGGTTTAGATTTAACAGAAAGGACATCGGTGTAAGTTATGTAGGCCCCTATTATGCAATATGAAAATGGTCGCACGATAACGAAAGGCCTGCTCCGAGTTGGACGCAGATCTTGTGTGAAGCAGTTGCCTCCGTTTCATAGGCGAAGGCGGTGGGACCTATGTGATATATATATAAATATATATACTTCCAATGCTAATAAACTCCTCCCCTTTCCTATCCTACAACGCTAATGTCCCCACAGGAAAAAACCCCATGGGAGATAGGCATCAGCCAGTAATCTCAATAAGAGCCCTTTGACCCTTTTAAGTGCACAAGCAGCCCCAGGACCCTTATCTTCCCTCGCATATGCATTGCTTTTTTACTCTTCTTACTTTCAATTGATGTATCGTAATCTCTAAAAGACTAGGAAAAGCCCATTAGTCCCCAATTGTTCAGGTCACTCGGCATATCCCTTCTTTAACACTGCCCCCTTAACATCCCCTTTAAAATGACGTTTTGCAGGTCGGAATCATGCACCGCTTTTAGGAATGCATAGTGGTCATATGGACATCGTTAGCCAACTGGATTTTATTCATGGGGATCAAAGATATCATGCAACATATCATTCGTTTTACTAGTATGATGAGTATGCTAGATATTTTTATACTTTTTACAGGAAATAAATAAAAGAAACCCGATTTTATGAAAGTATTAATTTATTAAATGCCAAGAAACTAATACAAACTTCTACTTAATGATATATTTGAGTGAAAATAAACCTACAACTACCTTACTCAATAGGCATCTCCCATATGTGAACAACGTGGTTATCAAAATAACAATTGGCCACGGTATACTTGTGACTTTTCCAATCTATTTTGACATCCAGTCCGTACGCAAGATTTCCCGTGTAATTCGTGATCGTCTTTATCACTTCCAGAGTTTTGTTGGTAGGATCAAAACGTAACATTTGAACCCCGTTTCTTGCACAGGCACACGCAATCAGAAACTGGAAGTCTTGAGTTGTGGGTAGAAATTGGGTACGCCATGGACAACCACCCAGATTGATTTCATGCAGAAGGTTCAATCTCACTTTTGGTATTGTGCCAGTGAGGTCGTATAGCCGGAGGTGGTCGTCGTAACTAAATGTGCATAAAAAACACATCCCTTTCAATCAGTGCAGTAGCTTTTATAGATCTATATGGTAAATATTACATTGCATTGCTCTATACTAGCTTACGGCTTCTTGAAAAGGTAAAATGGCTAACCATTGAGACTCTGCGAACAAAATCTTATCGTCAAATAAAAACAACTCACCATCCAACAGCTATCAGCTCATTATTCGTAGAGACAGAAGTGATCCCAGCATTAAATTTTTTTGTAAAATGATTCGACGAATTGTTGAAATCTTGAAAAGTAAATGCATGAAGAATCCCCATATCGTCTCCTGCATAAAATACTTCCTGGAATTTAAAAAGCCATGCACTTTCAACTCAGCACTCCATTTTCAAACTAATAATAACTATTAAACAAGCACACTAAAATGTTCAAGCCTTGTCAATATTTACATTCATTATTCATCCTTCATAATTACCTGCAAGCTGGAATAATGCACAACCCACGTCAGACTTTCATGAAGCTTACAACTCAACTTAGGTTTAAGACAGTCATTTTCAAACTCACACAAGTTAACATAACCTTCAGAATCCGAGTAAAGTATCTGAGCCTCATCCATCCACTCAATGAACAACGCCATTTTAGTAATTTTAAGCTCAGTAACCAAAGATAACTCATCCTTTGCACCACTAAATTTAAATATCTGCACTGCATCACTACTAGCCACAGCTAATGTATCGAACTGATCCCACTTCATGTCTAAAATCGCCGATGTTTTCGTTTCCGATTTAATTTCAAACCCTCCTGGAATTGATGAGTTTAGCTTCAGCAAATAAATCAATCCCGTCCTCACCGATGAATCGATAACGTCCAATCGGTATGCCCCAATAGACAGATAATTTGGTCTTGGAGTGAAGCAAATGCAGCAGACTTGTTGGGGCAGATCTTCATCCACCAGGGTTTCCGTTTCCGTCGACATTTTATAAATAAATCACCACTACAGCTACTTTAGACTTTAAAATGAATTAAAGAGCTGGGAGTAGTTAAGTCAATAAAAATAATAAAAATAACGAAATAACTAATATTGTCGAGTTATTATTGTCTAGCAGCCGAGCGTTCCGTCTCCATTAAACACTCTCGAACAAGGATCCTAGCATGAACGATACTCCGTTTCAATCTCTCTCCACTGCTCTTACTTCCAGCGTACGTTGGCCGTATGTCTTTACCTATTTTTTAGTAACAAAATAACAAGCAATTAATAATCTTTTGTAAAAAAAACAACTTTCTATCTAAAAAACTCTCTAATTTGCGGCCTTTTCGGAAAGATGCTCTAGACAAATTTAGCATCCTCCTAATCCGTATCCTCTCTTCTTTCTAAAAGTACAGCTTTTTCACTTTTAAAAACCAGTTTTTTCTAAACAAACGAATGGAAACAAAATACTAAACTAAACTGCAGTTAGGGTTGCTTCAAAAAAGTGGTTATAAATGCTTTTTTTGGGTACCCATTTCCTCAATAACGGCCAAAAGTTGAGCGTATTTGGAAAGTTGGCTCTGGGACTGTTGTCGAGAGGCTGAGGAGAAGTCTATGGACGACGGTGGAGAATAATCCTCCTCCATTTTCCAATATCTTTATCCGAATTTTGAAATATATTTTTAACAATTCTAAACAATTTATTGAAAAATTACACCAAATTTTTTATTTGCTAATTTTTGGCTATTCAAGAAATTATTTTACCAACTCACAAGAAATTTGAAATTCCGCGGGTAACCGTTCAGTTGGTCTCTTTACCCTTTTTATAATGTACGGGAGAAAGGAACTTTTGGAGAGAAAGTTCCTATTTTTTTTAAAGCTTATCATTTGATAATCTGGCTTATCCACTTTCCCGTTTTAATTTTGAGGTTATCTTTTTCATGTATTGTGTTATCTTGCTTGTTATTTTCCCGAAATAATGCCCGTTTCGAAACCCGATTTATTTGACATGGGGCATTATACCGGGTGGGTTATTCCAGGGAGGCATTATTTCAAGAAATACGGTAGTTTATTGGTAGGAACAACCTTGTACTTTAACTTTGACGCTGCGCTGCTAGACAAAGTGCATGACATCATTTGGCCTGTGGTTCTTGCATTTTTAAGCAGAAGAAGTATCTAATTTTGTATTGTGTGTTCATGTTCCCTGTTTTCATGTTAGAAGGAAGCCGTTTATGCCAGCTTTTAAAATATGAGAGATGTTTCGATGTAAATCCCTCTAGGAAGTTTGCTTTTGCCTTCTTAAAATGTATTTTTAAAGTCTTAAGAAGGAAAGTAAAAATCTATCTCCTCATCAGAACGATATGTCCCTTTTTCATGGTTGTAATTTGTAAATCTGAAAAACTTATCAAATAGAGCAGCCGAGGATTTTATTTTCTCAAGTCTGTACAAAACTCCAGGAAATAGTTTATAACCGGCTTAGAGGCCAAAAGTACAAAATAAATATTCAACTGTACTGTGTGTTTTAAAAAAACCAAAATTATTAACATATTTACAGGAACGTTTATTATGATATGTAAATTCTAAATGTATTGCATCCAGGTTTTGACATCGCCTGACTTTGTGTAAATATATTTTACAAAATCAAGATAAGTATGGAAAGCTGTAATGTAATAAAAAATCTTCAGATTTATGATTTAGTTTGGTTTGAAGAAGAGAAGAGGCAGCTTGCTGACTGGTTTACAAATTAAATTTCAAAAATAGAAATCGTGAGTTTTTCACGTAGGCACGACTTCGTAGAGGAGGAAGTAGTAGATATTTTTCAGTAAGCTTGGATCAACTTAAGGGGGAAGAAGGATATGAAATTTCCGAAGGAATTTACATAGAAGTATCCCCCTTCAACTCGCATGTCTATCGATGATTGAGGTTTTTTCCATACAGTTTCACTTGTTTTGGAATAATTTATTTATTAGTGGACGTGAAATCTTTTTGACAAGGAAATAACATGTTTTCATTCCCAAAAGAGCAAATACAAAAACAGACTAGGACATTTTATCTAATATAAATGTACTTTGGATAACTTACCAATAATATCATGAATACTGTTTTTAATTAAACGTTCAACTGCAAAAGCTATTTATTCATGCAACTAAAGTATATGACTGTGTGTGTGAAAGTAATGCTGAACCTCACGTCACGAGACAAAGGAACTGGGTACCCGTACTCCATAAAATTATTTCTTCCTCCAGCTATACACTACACTTTAGGGAAAGGTTTATTTTAAAGTGAAATTCCAACTACTAAACTTTTTTTAGTAAGTTAAAGCATGGATATCGGTAGCTGTACATGCAGAAGTTCTGAAACTTCCATTCAATAAATCTAATTATCGTAATCCTTCATAATCGTTACATTGCTATAGTAGTTAGTTGCATGCCGAATCCCCCATTTTAACTCCAACTGAACATAAATCTGCTTTAGGTTGATATAAAGTAATAGTGCATCATTTTTAGTTTAACTTGACAAAAACGGGGTTTACCTGTTTATAAATGACATTTTTAAATTAATGGTAGGTAATAATGTATCAATATTATGATAGCCTGATAGCAGCCACCTGTAATGTTAAAGTCACTTAATAATACGTGTTTTCCACTGCATATTATGTGTAGTAGTTGTATCTGTTTTTCGTTAACCTTAGGATTACGAGTTTGAAAAACATTATCAGCCTTATTACCAAAAACTCCACATGGTGAAATTGAAATATTTGGATTATCAAAACGTGGAATTATTTCCTCTTAAATCTCACCATGAATATGTGCATCTAAATTAAATCCTCTCTTCCATAACCAGTCTGTCTATTTATGAACAGTTTAGCCAGATTAAAACTCACAATTGTCAAAAGGATACAAAAGAAATTTGCGGCATGACTTCACAACTAGGCTTTTTGTTTACACATAGAAGAAAGCCCATTGTACGAAAGCTTTAGACTGTGCATATCTGAACAGCAATTTAGACTAAACCCATCCCTTTCCAAATGTATCCGTTCTGTTGTAACTATTCAGGCAAACTTGCATTCAACCAATGACAACCGTCCTGGTTTGAGCCACCTAATACTATCTGGTCTTGATGGTAAGTAGGCACATTTATAAAGAAAGTGTACCAACCAACGACTGTTCCTTCAGATCCAAGAAACCTAAACTTCACTCCAATCTTCAGAAAGGTCTCCTGCCTGCATAGTCCGTCTTGGTATTATTATATAGGCCAAAGAGAACAAAGGAGAAAAATCCAAACCTTTCTCAGAAATAAGAAAGTAGAAGAAAGAGTGGCATAGATAGGTTTGTTCTGAGAGTGAGCTTGTAAATTATGCCATTCACTTTTTCACTTTCCCTTTCCCCATAAATGGGCCTCATTTTCTACTCAACAGTAAAAAGGGCACCCGGTAAACCCCCCCCCCCCAACCAGGGTTACATAGTACCAGGTTAGTTATATTAGTTATACCCTGCATCCATTAGTTATAATTACACACCAGCCAGCATCTTTATGATTTGAACCTAGGCAAGCAACCTAAACGGAAAGACAGAAAGCCATTTTTAAAACTGATTTAGAAGTTTAAAATTCGTAGTTATTTGTACAAATCACCAATACTGCAAAGTAGTAGAAGAATGCTGTTTGGAAGGAGATAAATGCCGTAATTGTGGAGTTTGCCTTTTCGCTATAAACCTTAACTTCCACTTTCCAGTATTTCAGTGTTAGTTTTCCAGTATTTAGGCCGTTTTGGCCTTCATAGGATCAAATTTAGGAGTCTTAGCAATATTTGTAAGACCGTCAAGACTTACAAGGGTAAGTAAAGGGAATAAAGTACATGTTTGATGGTAGTGGTAGTATTTTTTATAGTGGATATATAATATGCTATTCCAGAGCTGTAAATAGAAGTAGAAAACTGAATTCAACTCTTGTTGGCATTTTTCATACCTTTCAATCTTATTAAATTGGATTGTCAGAGTGGGCTTTCTTTAACCCCATTTGTTCATTTCATTGACTCTCTCTGTACTGTATTATCCTATCGTAGAAAGTAGTAGTAGACGCTAGTAATAGTAGTTAGTAGTAGTTAGTAGTAGTAGTAGTAGTAGTTAGTAGTAGTAGTAGTAGTAGTAGTAGTAGTAGCAGTAGTAGTAGTGAAATTATTTGAATCGTAGTAGCCCTAAACGTTATCATGTGCGAAATAAATAAAGAGTACCGTATTTCCGTAAATTGCTCCCCCGGGGGACTTAATTTTCAGAGGAAAAATTGAAAAAATATTTAACACGAGAAAGATAGGGCGAATTCGAATTTTTAACATGTAAAGGATAGGGGAATTTTTTCCAGGGGGGAGTTATTCCGGGGGGGGGGGGGAGTTATTTCTGGAAATACGGTAGTCGTCGGGACGGAAACCATTATAGCATATAGTAGTAGAATGTATTACTTAGCCACTAAATTCTTCAGCAAGTGGGTCAAGTGTCAGAAGTTATTTGGGCGATAAACAATAATCATTTCTTCGTCCCTATTGTTGCTTAATAGCTCCAGTTTAGCTAAATTCTTTCCTCAGTAAGTGGTAATGCATGATAGAGAGCTACGGGCAAAAAATTGACCTTAATGTAGTAAAGAGAACGTAGTGTAAGTGCTGAGTAGGCCCTTATCAACTCTCAGGAGAAAGCTGGATTCTGAAGGTTTGAGCCAGGTTTTTTATTACAATTCTTTTAAACTTACTTATGACGATAATACACACAAAAGTTTACAATTTAACACATCTGGGCCGGGGTGTGGAGTGAGTTATTTGTTGTACAAGCCACAAACACAAATCTTCTAAAAGAGATAAATATTTCAATTAAACATGGGATTTTCGTATGAATTGGTTCACACACTAAAACACAATTTGTTATTCTCTTCTAATTGTGGTTTGCCTCCTTGGTCGCCCAGTGGACTATCTCAAAGAGCAATTATGCATACGCGTGGTTCTACGTACAGTTCAAACTCCCAAATTATAAAGGATTTTACTTTGAATGCATGAGCTTTGTATTTCCACTTCTGAAAGGTTACTTACTCTCTGTACTGCTGCTTTCCGATGATAACCCCGTGTTGTCAACGAGTTAACCACCCAGCCAACGCTAAACATTTCGTCGAGATGAAAGTTAGTGACTTTTCTCCTTCCATGAAGTCTTTGCCCAATAATTTAAGGCCTCGTTCCAACCTCCAACAACTCCAACCAAAAACAAGGAAGCCCAGGAGGTATATGATCACTCTGCTTGGAGACGGACTAGAAGAACGAGATTGCTTTCTCCATATAAATTCAAGCTAACTTCTTACCGCATGCCTCCTTTCCTCAACCTCTTTAGTCTTTACTTTACTTTTCCATCCAACTCAGATGAACATAACTAAAATGAGATAGCCAGTAGCAAAGGCAGTGGGAAGCCTAATAGCATCACATAACAGGAAACTAATATGACGATGGTTAAGTAAGTTCTACTTTGTTTTCTCGAGCAGTAGCATATATAGCATCCCTGTAGATATTTTATGGTCTCTTCCGTCTCCATAATTTTGTAACAATCTGTACCAACGAAAAGTTGCACTTTTTGGCACAAATTTCCCCAAGAGACACTACCACGAGCAAGACTGCTATTGGAAAGAACAGAAACAGCAACCCAGAGCACAGTCAGACAAGAAAAGTAAAGTATGTACGAGACAGAAAGAGAGAAAAATGTCAGACCATGAAGGGAGAAAGTTATTGATTACGACAGCCAAGTAGTAGTACTACTAGCAACCTAAGTGGCTGACTCCTCTGAGGCAGATATATTAAGAAGGAATAAACCGTTAAAAATAAATGTAGCCCTTCTTCTGGATAGATACATATTATTATTCATAGTGAGCTATTAACTACAGTATGGGGTAATTTCGGGTGTTGAGCTATTCCAAGCGTTGAACACTAAATAAATGAAATAGATAAGCAGGGCAAAGACCTGGTTTTCTTGGGATGATTTAAAAAATAAATTACTTTAACTAAAATAGGGAAAGACGATTCCGATAGTTAGTTTAAGAAATCCCACTTAGTTGATACTAAAATTATGTTATTTTAAAGGGAAGCGGTCACTGCACTACATGCAATAATACATATTACTTTCGTCACGCCACAAATAAAACCATTTTAAACTGTACAATGAGATGTTAAATTATTAAATGACAGGTACAGTATATACTGTATGATACTGTGAGATTTTTCTTATCTTGTTACTTCTTTGAGATTGTCGTTGATAAACAATTTATGCTATTTATGAAGCATCAGAAATTCATTATATTTTTTAGTACACCAGCTAGCTATAGGTTTTGCCCGGACTGGCTCGTTTGTGGCTAGTTGAAAGATGTGATTTCAAAGGTTTCGATAAGAAGGATGAATTTTTTTCTAAACTGAAGCAATCAATCAAAGAAAGACGGAAGAAATTGCAGTACGGTTTTAGCTTTTTCTCACAAACTAATGTTTAATTTCGGTTTAACTCTCCAAGCATTCATCTCAGGTGTCAGGTCTAGCTTTTTTTGAGTTCTTGTCCAATACTACACTACGCAATAGGTGATTTGCTAGAGTTACAATAAATGCAAAAACCTTGCTGCTTTTATCCTTTATATTTTCTTACAGTATACTGTAAGAAAATATAACATGTTTTTTAGTAAGTTTTTTAGTTCATGAATCGGGTCCCTGGTCTCGTAAAAAATTTCGAATTTTGAAACCCATTTATTCAGTGTCAGGCAAACTTAGGCAGCCAGTTTTTTTTATCCGAAGATGATTTTTTACTCTATTTTTTGGTAGGTTTCACTAACCTGTGCGTTGAAGTCCACTTTTTACATGTTTAACGGTGAAATTTTTTTCCCCCATCGGTCCCATAGTGCAGTATAATACAAGTTCCTCCTGGATACGTATTGTTTTGTATTGATTCAAAAGAATTAAGGTTCCGTCATCCAAGAATATTCTGTGCCCGGAAATTATTGAATATACGTCATGTTATGTGTTTTCAATAAAAAATAAATAAAAACAAAATGAGAAATTCGACATCCTTCTAGTCTGCCATTTTTCTGTTGTGCTAATAAAATTCCTGTCACCCCATTCCATTAGATTGATTGCAATAAAGGGTTTCTTTTATTTGTTTAAAGGTAATTGATGCTGTACTGTATATCCTTGCTGTAGGGTTTTCCAGAATGTACTTCTAGAAGTGAGTATTCATGAAAGTATACACACAATACAACAATCACTTCAACGAAAAGCAATCAATGACAGACATTGTACATGCACTTTATTATACCAAGTAATTTTCCGTATATTTACACGAACATTTAGATTACCTATACACACACAGAAGTCATTGCACTGATTTTATGTACACGACTGCCCACATCCTTTTAATAGTTTTATATTTATTTTATCAGATTAAGATACATATATACATCACATAAAATTACAGCACAGTAGTAGATACGAATCTACTACCACAGGGAAAATACTTTTGTTACTTGTAAGTTGTTTTTGGGATTATAGGAATTATTTTGTTCGATTTATTACAACAAAGCGGCTTTAATTTTCAAACCATATGTGTACTATAGTATCAACAACAACTCACGTTAAATATTTACGTTCACTTCCACCGTACATCGGAAAGTATCAGAACTGAGTATACTTTTAGCCATTTTCAATTTCATGTCCCATTTTTCCTAGCAAAGATCAGGCTCTCTTCCGATGAATAGACATTATTCCTCTCATTGCATTGTCCGGCCTCTAATCTCAATTTCCCAGGAAGCCGATCCTTCATACGAAAGAGCTTTATTACAAAGAAACGCTTAGGCGATCATTTTTCCTACTTCAAACTTGTATCGTTTATATTCTTTATGATTACAAACGGTTGTTTATGGGGTTTTGTAGAAGCGAGCTAGCAGACATTAATATAAGACGATATTCGAATACCATGAGTATTTACAGATACAGGTTTTGGCAACTGAAAGTACGGCTTTCTCTTTGATGAGTAACTGTAGCCTGTACGTATCTATTCATATTGTACACAACACATTATATTATATCATTACATTAAGTTGGCAAACAAATTGGTACGCTCAGTTTTGACTATAAATCTCACCAAAACACTTGGATCTTAATCTTAAAATTATTTGTAAATTGATCATTAACTTATAAATATTCACTCATTTCTGAAAAAGTCTCATATTTTATGTCGTAAATCGTCCTTTCATATTTCTAACTATCACTCGTCACAGTATCCGTAGCATAATTCTTACCAATTAAACTTGTCTTAAAACGCCTAAAATTAAACTACTGCATACTCGTCTTATGTTAGCATATCCTAGCTTATGTTTTACTCATAATAAAATACACTGATTAAGTCCCGTTCTGTCTGTACTCTTATGATAGCTTAGTTGTCTTAAAAATTCAATGTGAACACCAGTTTTCTGAAATTCCTTTGAATCAGCATTCAGCTTTTCGATCCTAAATCTCTACATGCAACTGCCTTTCTTTTGCTCTGCTATTAAAAATCTTCCATCTTCTTCAACATTTACTTATAGAATGACTAAATCTGCATGCAATACCGCAACGTTACATCATTGCTATTGCTAGAAATCATGTTTAACCATACACTTTTCTGTTTTACTGCTTAATGCTAGTGTCGTATAAATCCCATTAGCTTTAAAATAACTAGAAGCTAAATTATTTTGCCTGTGAATTTGTTTTGGTTTCAGGCTTAAGCTTCAGAATGGTGTAATTTCAACACGGTGTACTCTTACAGGGGATTTCCTGGCGTAATCAATCATCATGAAAAACCTAACTTTAGTTTTCGTGTAGCTCTGCAGACTGACGTGTCTACGACTTTTTTTTAAGTTTTGTGTATTTTAATATTTTTTTATTCATCCTACTAAACTTCAGCCTGAAATAATGAACAGGGCCTGTAGAGCACACAGTGGAAGGAATATATGGGTTAATTAGTTTATCCTGCTTTTCTTTGTACCATCAACTAATTGTAAGCAAATTCCACTCAGCTCAAGAGTACTCCCGTTTACAAATACATTTTATTTGCTGTACATATATGAAAACGTGTACTAATTTCTTTCTAGCAGGCTAATTACTGTGCTACGTGTTATTCACGACACTAGAAAAACACTCATTTTCATAATTAACAGGGTAAAAACACAATAAAATTATATTCTGTTTCCAGTATACATAATTGTAGTTTTGCGGTGCGTAGGATCCCGTTATGTACGTAGAGTGCAATAAAATACGACGGAAAAGAAATCCCTGGCATAGATAACACAAAAAATTCCACGACTCATTATTCTCGTTATTAATTAATTAAAACTGACTTACTTTCCAAGAGATGAGATTTGTATGAAGTTTTGTGCTCATAAATTTGGAATTTTAATTTTTATAGGCGTAGACATGCATTAAAGTGAGTGTAGCTTTGACTTACTGGCCTAGTGGCTGCAGAGCGAGCAATGAAAGTAATAGTAGGATTGTAAAATATTATTATTACATTGTACGTAAAACAAACAAGCGGATGAGTACAATACAACAAAGACATAATTATTCCCAAAGGACTTCAAAAGGAAGGAGAATCTCTCTGTTAAAGTTTTTTACTTTACGTTCGTAAACTTAGTTACTTTTTAATCTCTCATTTTAAATCCCGTGAAGGGTTAATTTACTCATGATTTAAGAGTTCGTTAAGTTTAGCAAGGTACAGAGTTTTAGCCCAGTCAATTGGGCTTATGTAGCCACGCAATCCGTTCGTCCGTCCGTGTACGGCATCGATAACTTTCGGAAGAATGACACCACAGCTCCAAAATTTTGCATAGTGGGTCCAGGGCCGATTTTGAGGTTTAAGTTCGTAAACCAGCCCGATTTGGATTTTCGCAAAATCCCAAGTTTTAGGTACCCGTGAGGGAAAGATGGGCCCAACAGGGTGAAAAATTTCTGAAAAGCTGTTTGTGAAACAAGCTTGAAAATCCTTGGGTTTGAAAAAACCAAACGAAAGAGGAAGAAGGTACGGGGTGTGGGGGCTGTGCCCCCACATAAATACCAGAGAAACCAACTAAGCCGCTTTTATTGTAATTGTAAAATGAAACGGATGAGGGTTAAAGGATAGAACAGCACCCGTAGGTGATATCAATTGACTGGGCTAATATAGCTGCTTGGAGGAGGTTTAAAATAATAATCAAAACGAGTTCTACAGAATATCGGTATGCAATGTGCATCAAGGAAGCACATACGCTTGGTAAAACGCCTATAATATTCTGAATGAGCAACGATGACGATGAAGGGTAAAGGGTAAAACTTTGTAGAAGAAAAACTTCTGTGGGTTAAACCCGTAGGGTGTACTTCTATGGTATTTTCTAATAAGTTAAGTTAAAGAGGAACTTAAAAATTCTTTTTAGAGCTGAGGCTGTGACTGAGTGAAAGAAAGAGAGAGAGAGAGAGCTTTTGGAATGCTGAGAAATAAATTAATGCTTCCAACCGAGCCTACGTTACTTTTCGTACAGAAGCCGTAAGAAACTCAATTAGAATACTTAATAAAACTATGCCACCTACTAAAGTGTAGTACAGTGCCTAGATTTAGGTGATGAATGAGTATATTTTTCAGGATTTATGGGTATGTTTGACCCGTCGGCGTCGCTGTAGCGTACCATTTGTACGGGTTGTAGCTATTAAGATTTAAATTAATCAAACCATTCCAGTACTATAGGAAAGAAGTGCCTTATAATAATTATGTACATGTGCGTGTGCGTGTGCGTGTGCTGAAGGTGCGTATGTTTGAATAAAAACTAAACTTCTTTAATCTAATGACTTCCAGCTAGCTAACAGCTATGTACTTAATTAACACATTAATTTACAACTGAGTAAACTAGTAAGAAAAGAAATTATGTACTATTACTGGATTTTAATAGCACATAATTTCTTGGAGACATGGATGTTAATGAGTTAGTTTAAAAGGTAATTGCTTGATTCTACATAAGAGACATAAATTAATCTCTGAATGGGTTCTTTTAACTTTAAGTTAGGTTAGAATAAGTGATCATTTTTACTAAGCAATTTATTCATCAACTCATATTAAATTTTCTTATTCTTGTACCATCAAACCTACATTAATTTAGTAAAAATTCCAGTAAACGCGGCGAAGTCTACTATAATAGCATGTACTTTCTAAACTATACTTTGTTTCACTTAAATGGTAAAACTAATGTGCTCAATAATTTTATGCCAGCCCATGGGTATTTAATTTTTAAGTTTAAGCCCACATACCACCCTAGAACTTTATATTTTCTATATTTCTTGTCTGAAGATAATTTCCTCCTTAATTATCCAAAGATGTAAAAGATCCGTAAATTAATTCCTTCCACTCCGTGCTCATCACTGAATGTTCATTTTCTGTAAAATAAACTTAGCTTTGTAGGATTTATGTTTGTTATTTTTCAAAGTCTAAGTTCTATAAAAAGATTCACCAAGAAATCAACCAATTGCTTTCAATATCGATCAATAGAAATAAGACGATGATGATCTAAATAAGTTTCATTATATGAAAAAAAGTATTGCTAAAAATGTAGACCTAAGTCTAGAATAGTTATGTGTATACAGGATCTGATTTTGCTATTGCAAGTGCTGAATTTAACACTTACTAAAATTCGCTACTCTTATTTCTTACACTAACCTCAACCTCAGACTCGGCAGTATCAAATTCTAAACAATCACAATTTACTGTACCGTATTCCCTTCACAATAAGCCACGGCTTCTGTTAAAAAATGATATTTTGAAAGCGTTTTTAACATTGAAAGATACCCCTATATAACATTGGAAGGGTAGCATGCGGCTTAATTAACGAGGGCGTTCTATTGTCACGGGAATACCGTACCCACAATTAAAGGAACAAAAAACACAACACGATCTGCTGTACAAACATGAGTAAACGTTAAAATCTCAATTGTCATCACAGCAGCACCTATATGCAGTTCATTCTATTCTTCCGTTTCACAACTTTCATGCCCATTCATAAATCCTGTTCTCCAAATGTAAGTAATAAATCTTTTAACTCTTCTCTCAGCTAAATTTCTACTTAACATTCAGCCTTCAGTCTTTCACATAGATTTATCAATAGTAAAATTAATAGTTAGTTAGTTTTAGTTTGTGTCTACCATTACTGCCTTTAGGATCTGTATCTGTATCTAACAGATCAATCGAGGGGTAAAAACTGGCACCCCTTCATCCTTTCTCCACGCAGGTATTGGTTTCATTAACGATTGGCTAAGTGATAAATCTGCCGATGAGAATAAAACCGCTGAAGATGATAATGAGATAGCTGAACGAGAGGGTTGTGCCCTTGAATTGAAACCAAGAGAGAAGGCTCGACAATAAGTTACAGATTGAGGCTGTGTAGATTTAGGTGTTGGGGATGATGATGGTGGTGAGTTTGACGTAGTCCAACCAAGGATTTGATTGTTCCTTTTTGGTTCAACCGAGCAAGAAATTGGCTGGTAGCCATTCCCTTTTTGTGTACGATTTGATGACGATGGTGGGGATGAAGATTTACTATCCTCGACCAGCTCGTTATCATATCGGTCAAGGTGATTGGACAGATAGTTGTTGTAAAGCGTTTGAAGAGTTAGACCGAGGAGAAATGAAAAGACCCATAATGGTGGGCAGGGGACACATGAAGTGGAATGGCTTCCGTGCTGCATCGCCGCTGGATTCTCACCTGTGACAAATAAAACACAAAGATGTATGTAGGACAATACGACTGGTACTTTATAATTAACTATTACCATGAAATATGACTAAAGCGGACCCCAAGAAAGTCTACCTGCCTACCTTTATTTACACATGGTTAAAGTTAATGGCTTGGGATGGCGAATGATTACTGTGCCTAATCGGGATCATCATTAAAATGTCGGATTTACAGCTTCCCATGAAGCTCCAAAATGTAACTTATGGTGTATATTCTCGTTGAGTCGTGAGCCTTTTGGTAGTTGTGTCTCCATTGTCTTTCCCTTTATCTTTCTCGATAATAGTTACTATTACGCAATTTTGGATTTAATATATATTAAAAGTACTTGCACCTTCATTTCAACTGTACTCCGGGTTTGGACTCTACATATAGTAGTGAATACTAATTATTATATTATGAATCATTACATGTGGTAGTTTCAGTTTGATAGCCGCATAAGTAATAAAATTCAACCCACTGCGAAAACCACTCATCAGGACATTATATTTGTTTGGATGGGACTGACTGGCATTAAATCCTCGCTTTTATTCCACTGAAAACTACAATAATACAACTCTCGCATGCAGGTAGTTAAATAATATTGAATTACTTATCATTTGATTAGGCAAGCTTTTCATTTGCTGAATGACCACTTCATGCAGAATTATTGAACCCTATTTTGCAATATTTCTCGAGTGTGTAAATCAAAGCTTTTGAAATTAACTTTGTAAGCAATACCCATAGAACAGTAATAAATACATCCCATCCTTTTAAAAGGAAGCACACATTTTTATTTCCATTTAGACGAGTTTTCAGAACTTTACGTTCCAGTATGAATGCATTTGTTGAACACAATTGACAAAATCAGTCGACGGCTTCCATCCTCTCTTAATGAGCCTTGTACTCAAATGAACCACAGTAGTAATTTAATTGGCAAGCATGTATCTGGGTCCATGGTTGACTTATATTACATATGTCACCCAAGCTGCCGTTACCTTTTGTCTTCTTATTGTACATTTACTGCTCTACTCTTGTCCTGAGATTGCTGTATGGTTCTTTTCTGCAAGGAAAATCCTATTTGTCGAGTTATCAACATGCATAGTTATCAGTGTATAGAAAAGTATTTAATTTCTTGAACGATTTGTACATTGAATTCGGGTACCACCTCGTAGTGGTAAAATATATCTATGTTCTATTTATAAATCATAAATCTTTGTGGTCTCATTAGCACCCTAGCCCAGTACTCTCTTTTGGTTTTACTCTTCCTTCATCCGACTGGTAGGAAGTTTCATCTTTCACCTCCTTTTATATTACTGGCTTATAGAATCGTCATTCACATTACATTACATCGCCTTAGAACGAAAATTCGTGAGAGACAATATGCAAGCTTCATGGTTACTACCACAGACAAAGTGTGGCATATTGCTTTATTATTACTGTATTGTCTATACTTTCAAACGGGCTGTTATAGTAGTTATTATAATTATGCTACAAATATAATACGATTGCCGAACGGAAAGTAAAGAAGCCGAAATCCACTACAGTAGATTTAGTTCCGAAAACGAGCAGAGAATTTTCAACAGACTGGTCTCGTCTGTAAAAGCGCCTAGGTCATACTTTAGGAGAAAATAGTGAAAAGGTGGCCGTTCTAGATCGTTACAAAACCTAAACTACTATATAAATTAGAGAAATGCTATAAACCCCCAGTTTTAATTAGCCTTTAGGACTTGTTAACGCTTAAAGTTTCTCTGTAAATAAAGTAAATGGTCCGTCTCCTGCTTGCAAGTATTTTCGGTAAAAGGGCTTCCTTAATTAAATACTGTTGCCCAGTACTCCAGCAGCTTCCACCCTTTGCCTTGTTGTTCTAATAAGCAAAGCAATCAGGATGAAGGAGTAAGGAATTTATCAACTTATTAGAAGCGGAGATATTTTCCAACCTCAAAATCTGTACTGTAAACCTTCTCAATCACTATAGTAGGTTATAAAAGCCAATTTAAGAACAACAACAAAACTTTTTATCGCCTGTAAATTCATGCACTAAGTTGGGTACTCTTTTCATTATAAGGCTTAGAATTTGTTTAATTTTATACTGGATTTAGGTTTATTTTAAAGGCCGCCACCTATACATCGGAGTATGTTCAACACACGCTTCATTTCACTTTTAAGTGAAGCTATACGTTTAAAGTGAGCAGATTTGATAACCTGTAGAAGTACATTCAAAGTAAATAAATTGATACATACTTTGCCTTTCCCTACTGCTTCTAAATTTAACATATACACCAACTGAATTTGTAAAATCAATTCCCAGTCCCACTGCATGTATCTGCATGTGCCAAAGATACATACATTACATGTATTTGCATCCCATCCTCCATCGATTCAATCTCTATTATCCAACATCAATAATCTTTTAGAGGATAAAGAGCCAAGTCAAAGTTCAATTTCCTCCAAATTCCGGTGGATTGAATAGAGAGAAACCACAAAAAAAAATCTCAAATAGCGTCTTGCCGATGCTAACCAGCTTCGCTTCCCTTCTTCCCATTTATTCAACCAAGGCAGGAATGCCGACAATTGAAGAAAGAGTCGTCTTCCCACAAGCACAAGAATGAATATGCTTTCACCACCATCCCATTTCTCTCCATCCCCGTACCCTTTACATCCGATCCTACTATTAGTCTTCATGTGCAAAAAGTACTCCCAACAACTACTTCAACTAGGACACTAGAAGCAAACCGTCGTAGTAATATTATACAGCAAACAAACGTCCCTATTGGCAAACGCATGCATGGAGAGGAAACTTTTTTTTTCTATGTGTGAAATCGAAATGCCTGTCCATCCGACTGCACAGCCAAGTATTGACATCTACTTGGTTCTCATTCAAAATTCAAATAAAGGACCCCGGTCTACTACCACTTGGCTGACGATCAGACGAACTGAAAGACCAAATATCTTGCAAAATCGCCTCTTACTAAAGAAGAACTCTAAATTTCCTTGCAACCATCCCACCAACCTTTAAGAAGTTCTTTTTGTATTCCAGTCAAGCACATATTTACATGAATTTAAGTATAACTCACTGAGCCTAAAAACACTTCCGATACTTTCTCCATCCGTCCGTTGTGCAAAAATTGTCTACGCCAGAACACATTCACAACCAACCCTATGCCCACTATATACCGCAGTAGCAAAAACGCATCCCTGTACATAAATGTGTATACCTCCTGCAGAGAAAAAAAGCAAATCCCAATTTTTTCCTGCATAAACAGTCCATTACTCCGTTAGGAGGGTTAAGTTTCTAGGTATTCAAAGCAAAGGAAGACAAAACTCAGCCCGTCTCTTATACGGACTTCCGCAGTATTTTATTTCCAAAAATATTCCGGGAGAAAATTCTCCGTAATAACATAACACACGGGTAATGAAGCGAGTGGAATGTGATTTCATTTTTTGTATTCAAAATATTAACTAGCACTACTGCATAACCCAGCAACCCATACACAGCCACCCCTTCTTTCCCTCCTCCCTTGTTCCTTCACACTAGAATGACTTCACGTAATATTACTTTCTACACTGCCTGTTAGCACTATGTAGGCACACATGATAATATTTTTATTAAATAATGCCTACTTTCTCCTACTTACTAGCTCAATTTCTCATTCTCTAGATCAAGCAAGCTCAGAATAGGCCAGGCCAACGAGCCCTCAACGAACAAAATGAAAAAAGTACAGCAAGGTTTGAAGCAGCGATGGGGATATCTTATATCATCTTCCTACAGGAGAAATAATATTTCATCTTGAAAAAGTCCCCTGCTTCATGATGACATTATCACGTTATGACACCCGACCTTTTCCTATCTTTCCTATCCTGGCCTTCAACGAACCACTGCAACTCTTCTTCTAACTAGATTTATCATTTATAATACAAACTAAGCAACCACCTACCTATCCATCTATCTTACAGTTTTACTACTTACTACTACACTTTATAAAGTAAAATTATGAACGTTAGAGATGAAAATAAGCAAAAGTAATGTATACTAACAGCTAGCATGAAGTATGAGTTGAAAATCACAAGATCTCCGTTGACTATTGTTGGTCTTGCTGGAGGACAATGTAAATTGTTAACGGGTGATATATACACCAACTTTGTTCAAAACTATACGCACCCTGCACAAATGAACCGAGGGAGCGGAAGTGAGCCGAGACAGGAACAAATTTTTCACCCCGGTGAAATCCCAGAGTACTTTCTCCGGTGTAATATCATCATATTGCCACATACAACGAATGTCTGCCCTCAAGTACTTGTACATGTAACATGGAGTACCATTCTTCAGTTTTCTCTACTGTTTTTTGTGCTTTGCTACAGACCCCCAGATATTGTGAATAGACATACGAAATTCAAAACTTCGTATGGCATTAACTATACAAAATGTATTGAAATGTATACTTTTTAACACGTATATTTCTATACACAGACAGATTGCATATAGGCGCCTTGAAACACTTCCATCATACTTTCTCCCAAAGGCTTATCCAGGCAAGAAACCGTTTCTTTCCTTATGAGAGTAAAAAATTATAGGTTACACGAATTGTGTGGGAAAATGTATGGGTTGGTTTTTCTTGTGCATGTATGCTTATACTTGTTTCGCCTACGAGCTAAAATGACTTGAAGGCGTATATACTTTTTGTATGCGTTTATACAGATACGTGTAGAGTTGTCTGGGTGGGGTTCAGTATGTTGTGAAACTTGAAGAAAGTATTGAATAGACCGAGGTGGAAGTTGTTTATGAAATATTGGTTGCTTGAGCACAAGAGACGATCTCTAGAGAGAGAAGGAATAAAAGAATCGGAGGAATGAATAGGGAGTTCTATTCTTTAAGACAAACTTTTGGCTTGTTTTTCATTTTAAAAAATTCTCACAAAACTCTTCAGTCCTGAGACCCTATTTGCTTGGCTCCCTGTCTCCCTTAGACGATCCAATATCTAAGGTCGGATGGTCCCTGCTTGGATGAAGGTATTTTTTCTTGCAGCGGGACCCCGATAGAATTTCCCAGTGTCACAGGGAGTTGCAATATTATTTCGAGTAGTTTATTGCAAGGAGATCTTTTGTATGATTTGGTTTATTATCTCCGATTGGAAAGAAACATGTTTCTTCATTTTCGATAAAGGAACAAAGAACTTATGTTTGTGAGAAAATAAATCTACAAGTGATGGGAGTAATACTGTTTTTTAGAGACTTTTTGCGAAGTACTTTATTCTACGAGTTTTAGTGTATAAAATACATTGACGTAGTATACGCAGCACAGGAGGCATCTTTTGAAAAAAATGTGTACGGATTTTGATTTATATTTACTACTAAAACATAACTTAAAGGTTGATTAAGTTTATATTTAGTAGCGTCTCCTTCAAAGCGAAGTTTTGTATTGAACTTTGAAAACTAAGCATTGAAAGACGACCAAACACTCGAATAATAGACGGCTTTGGAATTTTCCTTAAGAGTAAATGGGACACCAGAGAACTACACATAAACCTTTAAGAATTTATCTGCATGACGCATTGCACTAACATTATATAGTACATTATTGGCCCAATATATGAAACTTGGTGACCTAAATTCTTTTAAACTTTTGTACAACATGCTTAACCAGCTATATCTAACTAACCCACCCCATGCAATTTGCCTACAGCTCTAAAAAATCTCAGAGTAATTATGAGTTTATTAAATTGTTCTCTACAAAGATTCAAAATCAAGTGAAACATCCGTTAGCAGTACGTAATATTGTAATAACTTACCATTTATAATATGGACGAAAACACTGAACGACTCGGCATTCGGCGGAGCACAGGTATAGTTACCCGTGTCGGTCTTCTGGACATTATGAAGTACCAGCACACTGGAGGATTTGTGATGGGTCACATTTATGAGACGACTACGATCGTAGTTTATCATTTGGAGTCCCTGCAATGAATATAAAAAATTAAAATTCCATAAAAACATCAACCATCCCTTATTGCTGTTATAAGACATCTTCAACTTTTATTATCTTCCATTTAAGACATCATAATTCTCTTTCTTCTCTTCATTTCTGCTCATTTACTCCTGCCTTCTTTCCAACTAAGCTTTCTTGTACTTTGTGCTAAAAATTCCTCCTCTTCTTACTAACTGTCCCTCTCTTTCTCTTGAGTATTAGGCTCATTCTCTACATTGCTGTCTCTCTTAACTTACTTTCACAAAGTAATTCAAGTAAAAGATAAAAAAAACTCTAGTGAAGTAAAGGAGCTGGTTGAAACCATTAACCATATATCTTTATTAACTATCCGTGCTGGTCGCCTAGTTCAGTTACTACTGACTGTGACTGGATACTTGCTCCTTTTCAAGAATCCCATCGCGAGGTCCTCCTGTTCTGACTTCAACGGAGAAAATTAGAGCAAAAGAGCAACGAGAGACAGAGAAAGAGAGTTCTGTATTTCCGTAATAAATTCCAAGTATTGTCTAACCTAATTTATAGAGAGAGTACATATAAACCTGAGTCAAATTACAGCTTTCTAGTACAAAATTGAGAGATTAGTTGCTTAAGGTAGTATACATTCTCCATAGTATTTCTTCACTAGTAACACATATAGGACTAGGACATTGGAAACTTAAATGAATCAAGATTCAGTTCCTTCCTATACTTTTGCTTAAAACTTTACCAAAAAGCTAATTACAATAAGTTCTTCAAGAAGCTGACAAAAATCCTTCCCTGCTAAAGTTAAATTACAAAATACTAACAGCGACAGCAAGACAGCGTTAATCATATCAATCATCTTAGTTTCAGATAAACGCGAGTCGAAAAGTAAACTACGCTTTTAGAAATATAAGTTCATATCATTAAAATAACAGTTGAAAATGAAAAATAGACTTGCCTGATACCAAAAGATGTACTCTGGTTCTTCAGTACTGTCGATGAGGTCACATTTTAGCTCTATCGTACTACCAGCCTTGTAAATCTTTTCCTTCCCTCCGATAATCACAGCTTTGGCTTCTATACACAAGAAAAGAATACAATAATGTAAAAATCAAATGAAATCAATCCCAATCATCGAACGAGATCCATCCATCTGTAAAAATCTTGCATTAGCATTAGGTGGTACATTTCCCATTTCTACCACTCCGTTTTTATTAACTGTTATACTCTAACAAAGTAGCTCAGAAATATACAATGAAAGTCATTACAACTCGAGTGATTCATTTCAGTAGAATAAGGTATAAATAAATAGTGAATGTATTAGGGTTGGCGGTTGGGGTTCATAAGTATGTAAGGACCATGTAGTATATAGTTTGTTCTGCTTAACTATAGCGTATCCAATCTACCCTCACTAGTACTAGAGTGAAAGTAGACTTCTTGCCAAAATGCTTTCCATCAATCATGAAAACACTTATGGTACTTGGAGATTAAATTGCTCCATCTCTTCTCTCCATGTATGTGGGTAGAGATCTATTAAAGGAAGGTTCATTTGAACTTAAGTAGAATCTACGTTATATTATTTCTTCTGCAAATCTACTATGGTATGGTGTAGTGTTGTAATACAACCCTCGTAGAACGGATATCATTGCTATTCTACTGTATAATACGGACAAGCTTGCATAGATTTTTATATGCATAGACAGTTTCCAATGGGAGAGTAGGTAGTACTTGTTCTGTAGTGAAGTAACTAGTGAAATAGTCCCGGAGTGTCAGTGGGATATAGATATATTTAATGCAGGATGCAGCAACAAATCTACAGTAAAGAGTAAATGAATACAACCCTTGATATGTTGTAGGTTTTATCTCCAAGGAGGCTTTTCAATGGACATGGACATTTCCGGATTACAAATTATACTTGAAGAGGTCCATCCGCTTCCTCAACCCTTAGACTTATCGGTAGAAATTATATATACTGACTGATTCGGAAACAGCTTCGCAACATCGGCAGATTAAATTTTTAATTCGTTTGCAACGTGCAAGAATAAATGCACGTAAGAGTAAGGAGAGATTGTATTTGTATTTGTGTTTGCATTATGGTTTAGGGTCACTCAGTGATAACAAGGATTTCATTTGAATGATATTATTCCTCGTTGTTTCCACCCAGAGGACGGGATAGGAAACAACAGCCGTATATTTCACCAGCAATCAGGGTTTATTTAACTAGGATAGAGACTGGAGAGGAAATGGGATAAATAAGTAAATTGGGACTTTTAAGGAGAGAGTGACTGGGTGGAAAGTGATTGATACGCAAACAACCTTAGATACGAATATATAAGCTAATTGCTTCCACCTCACAAATTTTAATATTTCAGTCAATCTCGTCTTCGCTCTTTCCTTGTTGCAAGCATTGGTTGCTTAAAGACCAACATTGACTCGATCCCCGGTAGCTCATGAGACTAAACATAAACCATAGCCCCTTCGCCAGGTAGAATGTTTAAAGATGTCTGTAAAGTATGCTGAAATACTAAACTTTTTGTACCACAGAAACTTAAGAAACAAATCAAATCGCACAATCCTTTATTGCATGTTTTGCAACCGGAATGAAACATGAAAGTGAATAGTGGACTTTGGGTCCTACCAGACGTTAAGGATGACGAATGAGAGGGATAAAGATAGTAACTCATTACTCATCAGAAAAACACGAGTACCCTAATATTTTCGGGACTTTTGTCCCAAATACTGAGCACGAAGAGGACAGTTACCTGTCACTTTATTAGAGTTACACCGTCATATATTAATGTGTATTATACCAACTAAATATATCAAAACTACTTTTAATGGTAAAATAAATTTCAAAAGTCTTACCGACGACACTAACTGCGACAAAAATACTTGAAGGTGGGTGAGTTGATACTTGACACTCGTAAATTCCAGCGTCTCTCGGTTGGACGTACTTGATTTTCAAAGTCCAATCCTGTAATTAATAAAACAAGCATTGATTAGTTTAGTTGAATTCACTTCGTTTTACGTGGCCAGAAAAGTTCTGTGGGTTATTAAAAAGATAATTAATTTATATCTGCATCCTTCTTCACTGAAGTATGAAATCACACCAAGGAGCCTCATAAACCCTCTTACTTAATCATTAACTAATCTGCCACAGTTGGATCTCAAGACTGTTTGCATTGAGAAAGAAACCTTTAGAGAAATTAACCAGGATGGAGAGAAAGGAGGAGGAAAAATGATATTTGCAGTTTGGTAAGAGGAATGCAACTAAATGAGAGTTATAATAATTATTTCATGGGTTCCAGGGAGAGTAGCAGTTTAATAGCTAGTAGCCTCAGCTTTGAGACGTGAGACAATGACAATGAATGATTGTCTTGCAGGAGAGAGAAGGGTCTTTGTAAGATTAATGGTCTTCGTCCTCATCACTTAATCCGGTGAATCTCAATCTTTCATTTTGTACACGCACTTCATTTTCTGATGAATCTTGTTCTACTGAAATACTGAGATCTGTATACCCTTCCTTTGAGTTAACCCTTTTAACTTGCTTTATTTTAATTACGATGAAATTTTATTTAGTACATTGAATTGAACAAAAACCGTTAAAAGAATCGAAAAACCTAAGAAGAGGTTTACGCTTGGTCCAGACGGAAATATTTTCAAAAATCAACTAACTTCACGTAAGATTTTGTGAAAAGTTGGTTATTGCTCTGTGCATGGAGAACTTATGAATTGGCAAAACTTTTTTGTTGAAACTTTTGCTTTCGGAGTGAAACTTTTTGTAAATTGCAAAAAGCTTTGCAAATTGATACAAAATCAGAATAGCGTTTCATTCGCAAAACAGTCTATAACTTCACATGAAGGGATAGGAATGCAGAAAAAACAATACTCCGCACTAGCACTGAAGAAAACATACCGTCAAAATGAATGCCGATAAAAACATCGTTCATGAAACTGTTCCATGTCTTTTTTCCTTTTATCAAGATACTACCTTCCAATTGCATTTGCAAAGAAAAAAGCTAGAAACATTTATGCAGTAGAAAATACAGAAAGCACCTTTTTCATTGATCGGCTTCTATCTAATCAAACATTGTTGAAGTTGTCTAAACACTTTCCTTGACAATCCACAGCTTTTCTGTCTGCATTATACACTTGTTCCAAACTTCTGTATGGTGTATATATATCTAACTCAGCAACTTACATAACATTACTTTGAGGATGAAAGATACTGGATTATAGTAAAAAATATCTATACCGCCCCGCTAACTTTCTTCAGCAAGCGTAAAACTCGTTTAACGAGTTGAACTTTAAATCTGAACCAAACCAAGACTGTCTACCTTTTTTTGTAAGCATACCTATATCTACTCTTCACCTTATTCCAACTCCAACAAAGCTACGTTCCTTAACTGACCTCGATTTTTTCGTGCTCATCTCTCCTTACATAAGTTTTGGAACATTACCAGCTGCTGCTTCTGGCTAAACACGTATATATGCATCCCTTTGTATGACACCTAACATTTACTCCTCTCCAACCAAACTAGTGAGCTGAGAACTTCTTCATACGCGACCTCGGGAGAAACTTTTACTCCATCCATCTCAATTGAAATCCATTCGTATTCTCATGGAATAAAGAATGTACGTGAAGAGTTAAGAGTGAACACGAGCAAGTGAACTGGATAAACAGATATTCTGTTTAGCTCAATAATATGATGCCATCCGTGCTTGTTCCTCCCTCGTCAAAATAGGAGTTCAATTTCCTCCTTCTTCTTATCAAAACCTAGCCCTATTCAGCATATCCACCAAGCAGCCTTTGCATAAAATGTCTGAAATACCTTGTTTGTACTGGAGTACCGTATTTCCGGAAATAACTCCCCCCTGCAAATGACCCTATTGAAAAATAAATCCCCCCTGAATTAACCCCCCCCCCCTTCATTTTTCTCCCATACCTCATAACTAAGCTCAGAAAATTGTGCAATCAGTAATCGGGTATTCATGGTTTAATTCCGCCTAGAAAATAATAATTCGTCTAAAAAACAAATGTATGTTTGATACCTAATAATTTATCCAATTCGAGTATAAAAAGTATTAATTCAAGACTAAAGTTAAGCTAATGCATATAAATTTGAGTTTTATTCCCAATTTAATTTTAAAACGAGCTTTTGTATTAAACTTATTACGTAGGTTACAAATGTATCTTTAAGAAAAACCCTGAAAATCACAGGTTATTTTGGTTTGAATAATAACCCCCCCCCCGGAATAATTCCCCTTCTATATACCTCCCCCTGCAAATGAGACAATTGAAAATTAACTCACCCGGGGGAATAATTTCCGGAAATACGGTACCTATAGTCATGCCACCCAGAACACGCACTAAAGCTCCATGTATGCATACATTATATGACAAGTTCACTAGGACTATTGCCACCGATTCACCCTCAGTTTGGCAAATCTCGTTTTGGCAAAACAAGAAACTTGACATTGGCAACCGTTTGTTTTTACTTTTTCAAAGTGGCAAAAAAGCAATTTATGAAAATGCAAAGTGGCAAATTGTCAAAAACTAAATTTAGCCAGTTTATTATCTTACAATTCAACTCAGCTTAAACAATCTCAATTCATTTGAACTCTCTCAGCTACTTTTTTAATCCAAACGTGAAATTGGAGAACCGTTTTACATTCTTTACCGTAACTCTGACAAATTTCGCGTAACTTATAATTATACCTGCGAAATTGTTTTTTGAAGTGGAGGATTATGCTTAAATAAGAGTATTTTCAACGCGTTGTTACTCGTTTTCTATGTTAATTACAAATCTTTACATGCTCGGATTCGAATTATGGACATTCCCCATAAATCTATTATGCCATCCCTCTACAAAATTTGAAGTTTTAGGCTGTTTATTAAGGACTCTTTCATATACATTCCACATATCTATTGGAAAAAGAGGTTCCCGAAATGTCCTACCTATATATGTTTCCTGAAAGTTGCAAATCTGCAGGCAGCAACGGATACACTTGCTTGAACCTTTTCTTTACATATTTAGCAGGCACAAATGCTAACGCCGAAAGTACTCGTACACTATCAGAAAAATCAACATCATTCTTATACCTACCCTGAAATCCCAGTTCTTGAGAATATGCAGATTGAGCTGATAAGCTAATCATTTTTTCAATTTTGCCACTTCAGCGTTTTAAAAATTCTAATTTTTTTCAGTTTTGCCACAGTGAGTTTTTGGTTTTGATTTTTAAGTTTGAATTTTTGCCAAAACGAGTTTCGCCAAACTGAAGGAATACCATTGGCACCACCCGCCTTAAGCAAAGGACACCAGCCGGATCTCATATTCAATAAAACTTTCTATCCAATTGTTCGCCTCAATGGGAATTTACATGGGCCAATCACTTGGCTAAAGAGAAGGGAAATTTGCATCTGAAAAGTACAAACTTTCTCTCTCTCACCCACCCATTCTATTTGATATCTAGTTTTAGTAGTTAGGGTTAAAATGTAATAATATGCAATCCCGCTGATTCTGGCTTAGCGTGTAGTTTTTGACTCTGCCAAACTATTTCAACTATCTGGATGTTAGGTCACGTCCAGTAGAGCAGCGGTGAGCATAATGTATGCATACTGACAGAAATAACACGTTCTGTGAGAAAAATTCCACGAATCAGTTTTGGAAATCCGGTCTGATACTGGCATTACCACTACACTGCACTGGGTGGATCTCAAGTACTCAAACTCATAGACCAAGACCGAGCTCAGTATTTATATTATATTTACTCAAATATTCTACCGAGACGTCGCGTCGGATAGACTTGTGTAGCTCTCAGAACGCACTCTAGAAAACGCTTTTGGAATAGGTCGTACTGAGTAACTGGAACAAGGATTTGTCCCGTAGGCTACTCAAGATTTAGATTTGCCAGGAATTTGGAACAATTTGTAATTTCAAAGAAAATTTAGGAAATTAAATTTTCTGGATGTTCGGGTATTATAATATAACCACACGAATCTCTTAAACGTCATTGTTTTAACAACATTAATATTTGGAATTGCTTACCTGCCTGGGTTTTTTTAATCCCAAGCACGAGTGTTTTTACTCCTACATCAACCAATCACCATGCGAAATAAAAATTACTGGTGGCTGAGATCTGGCGTGACAGACTGCCATCCATACGGACACGGCAATATATAAAAACCTAGAATGCGCGATGGTGATAAGCTTGTTTTAGTTTAGATATTGTTTTGTTTTACATAGAACGGCAGAGTATATTGAAACATTTGGCACGACTTTCCACTGAATCCTTCTTGTTAAGAATAAAAATAGAGGTTAATATAAATTAAAGTATTCTTCTTATTGTTGACTACGTGAACCTCCAGGCTGTAGGTCAGTAATACTTGGAAATTTTAACTTTCAACTTTTTTAATTTGAGGTCATTTAGGAAGCCAAACATGTAGAACCTGTTCCGAAAATGTTTGATACCGAGACAAATAAGCTCAAGGGCAGTAGCGAGGCTGGGCTGATTAATTTAAAAATACTAAGTTCGTAATCTAGAACCTGCATCAACTTGCTCTTGTTTAGTCAGATGGAAATCAGTTGTCCAGCTCGAACAGAAGGACTTTAATATTATTAAATGTACTCGTAGAGAGTTGGTTCTAAACAGCTCTCTATCCGTTATTTCAGAATCCTCCTACTAAGTTAAGCAGGGTTGCAAAGATACAATAACAATGTCAGTTGTATCTTATGATTTCATAAGTCGCCTCGTGGTATTTGTTCTTCCTTGCCTCCTCCTCTTGTCCAAATTCGCTAAAGCGGACGTCTATTTGCTAATCTGATTAACCGTACTATTCCCCGTTACTTTTTTTGCCATCATGCATATTGTATATTTTACTGAACGTTTATCAAAGGACCTATGCAGCAATAATTTATCCTTACTAACATCTTAAAATTATCTCCCAGATCTAGAAGTCTTATCCGAACGTCGACTAAAGACCAGCCGTGTTATTGTAAAGCACTTTATTCGACGGGATGGACTTCTGTGGTTCTAGAGAACTAAAAGACAAGTTAGAAACCCTTGCCGAAAGGTCTCATGACCCTCAATTATATAAAGGGCGTTATTAGTGAAAATCGAAGCATTATGTATTGCGTTTAGCTCTAATGCACGATAATCGTTATAATATTATTACGTTAGTACAAAAAGGAACATCTCCGTTATGTCAGGAGGCTATCAAAATTGAAATTGGATTTTAATCATGGACCAGCTTCCCCAATGGGGTTCATATAGACTGTGCATTAGGGTTTTCTTCATTGTACAGTAGTCAAAGTCACACTATGTTCAGATTATCAGCACCAGAAAAATTCCAGTCCCTAAGATATAAGCCGTAGCCATATGGGTGTTTGCTAGCTGCTTATGTTTAGAAAATAAACGAAAAACAAAACGAATTTTATTAAAGTAAAATTGGACCAACTTACTGTAATTTAGAGATATAACTACGGACCTTATGGCTTTCTCCAAGTAGACTTTTTTTAATTTCAAGACACCAGAAAGCGACCTGTGCTCATGCAGAAAAGGAAGGTGCATTATTGAACATACTACTATATTTTTAATGCACAAAATGTTTAGAGATTGCATTGGTTCGTTGCACGTACAGGCTTATGAATTCCCCTACCGCACCGTGAAAGATCATCCGAAGAAAATTCTCTGTGCGATTTTATACGATTAGTTCATCATTTTATGTATTTTTTCTCCATAAATCAGTTTTGAATTATGAATAGTCCTTCAAGAAGCTAAGCTGCTACATTACAAAAGACAGAGATGTAGGATTTATTTTATTCTTTGCGTAGTAAATTTTCTAGCAAGTCAACTTTCTATTTTATTATGTATAGCTAAAACGTTAATCGTTCTCCAATCGGAAAAAGATTAATCATCCATTCTACTAAAATGGAACCAGGCACTTTTTTGTAGTCAGTTTTAGTTTGTCTCAAAATTACGTTCATAATATTGCAGCTAAGTGGTTCTATATAGAAGGATTTTTTTTGTTTCCCAAATTGTATTCACAATCACTTGTAGAAAAGTCACTTAGGGAAACTCCAGTGCCTTATAACTATAAATTAGAAAAATATGAATGAAAGACTGCTTACGCCTCGTTTCTTCCCTTACGAACTCTTCACAGCTCGTTTATTTCCCAGAAAATGCCCTTCAATAAAGCCAAGAAGCATAGCCAAGAAGACATAAAACACTTGCACTTGGTTTCAATATTTTTATTTTATTACGAACCCCTCTTCTAGAAAGTTATAGTTTACAAGTATTTACAACAGCATTTTATCATCCTAGGTAGGAATTTGTGGTTGCTGAGAAACTTTTAGCGTATGCAAAATTCTAGCAAACGTCTATAATCACTTTATCAATAAAATGTACATTGAATTTAAATGGAATCTCACATTTCTCAACTTCCTGAAGAAAAGAAACAGCATGAAAGTGCACCTGTGGATTAATATGAACAAAAAAAACCACTCCTTACAAAGTTTCTCTATTTAATCGGCATTTATTAGTTACTTATAGATTTCTCAAACCATTTTGTTCTTCGTTGCACAGCTGTAGTGAATATAATAATACTATATCGTACAAATTCCAAAAAATATGAAACCTTGCTTTAAGACTTATTGCAAATTTATGTAGCGCGTATGGTATGGTGGCTTTAGTTTTTCGTACCCATACAAATCCACATTTGTTAGATATTTGTTTCCACAAAATAATAAAACAACTGACTGACCAAAATTTATTCCATAACTCCACACTATTTGACACTTTTGCAATAAGTGAGTTTTCAGGGTAATATCCATCACCACGATCATTAGTTATTTATCCAAAAGTTAAAACAGATGTGGCACTTGTTTCGCAAGTTCAGGACAACTTGCCAAAATTGCATAAACATGTTGCAAAACCTTATTTCACATTATAATATGTACAATAATAATCATCTTGATATAGTCGAATCAATTTGAGATTTCATTTTGCTCAGAATTTCAAATCACCTCTTTACTATATACACAGATTAAGTGATGGATAGAATATATAAATAGAGGATATCTATTTAATTCATTTACTAAACCAGAAAAACTCTGAAGTAAGATATCCAGCACAGAAAGTATGTCTGCTTTAGAAAATTATATGCGCCCAAGCTGCCAAATCTTTGCTTTCATGTCAACTCATAACTCCTACCCACAAAGCGTATTGAGATTTGACGAAATTTAGTGCATGGAAGACAAACGTTTGGTTACTTCAGCATTAACAATATTAACATATCAAAATTATAATGCATTTTATGTACTTTGACCGTCGTTCCAAGGTTAATCATCCGTCTCTGAGACCTTACTTATGCGAGTTCAGATCAGGGACACGAAATCTTTCTACCGAGTCATCTGATTTATTAGTATCTATTCGGAAAAAAACCAAGACAAGACTTCCAAATCGATAATTATAGTGTTTTAAACATATTTTGGGCAAAAGAAGTAAAATGGGTAACATAGGGAAGCAAAGCTTCGAATGCATTACTTCCGTCCATTTCAATTGAATGGTATAATAAAAGCAAATAGAACAATTCAACATAGCCTCCCCACTCTTTCTAAATTTTACAACCATGGTCTATAAACCAGTTCAAATGTAAAGTATTGTCTTCTGAATCGGACAATACATAAATATTTACTCTTCCGAGGAGCCAACCCATGTTGCTTCTTGGTTGGCATTAAAACAACTCACGCTAGTGGAGGTAGTTGGTAATACTCTGTACTATAGTAATAATAAGACTATTGTTTGAAGAAAGTGATCTGTAGGTACGTACTCATATCATTGAAAGTCATGCAGAGAGTAAACGCCCGTTACGAATGGGCTAGTAAAATTTGACTGAAGGGTCTCACAGCCATCACGAGAGAGGTTTACGATAAAATGATCCTACACAACAGATATGTGCGTCTGCCTATATCACAAAAACCGATCCAATCCCTTTCTACTATCGTTCTTCGATAAATCCAGAGATATGGAGAGAGTCTATTGGCTCACATAAGAAACAAACTATACGTGTTTTAAGTGGCATAGAATATAAGCCGTTCATCTGAAACGTGTGTTAGATAGATTTTACGCTTTTAAGCAGACTACTTACTACAGAATTTTCAAGAATTCATATCAATTATATTTCGAGGAGAAAATCAATGGTGCAGTTCGAGTTTTCACATAAATTGCGACCAAACGACCGAATTTTTAATTACGCTTTTTGAGACTGAATTATCCAGTTTTTTAGCTGGTCAGCAAATCTGTATTGGGGGTAAAATAGCTGAAAATGGCTGAAATTGATTCTGCTCCAGCCGCAGATAAAATATAGGCAACGAGTCACACAAAAAAGTATGAATGAGAATCTCTCGCTACAGGCTAATAATAGTAAAGAATACGATATTATTTTGATCTAAAATAGCAAATAAGTTTCATCAATGCTTCATTATTTCATTTAGTTTTTACCACTACAGAGTAAGAACTTCTTTGCTTTAGAAATAGGTTTTCACCTTGTAACACTCGCTTCAGTGCGGTTTCTGCTTCCTTGAAAAAAAACGTAGCACTCTAGACTTTTTGTACGTTAAATATTTACAGGCTAGAAAACAAAAAGCAATAGCTGAACCTGACCTGAGCGTCAACTTAAAACAACCTAGAAAAAGAACTTACTAAGTACGGTGAGATATGTCATTTCTTAACCCACTAAATTCTAAGCACGTCTGCTGAAAACAAGGCACTAGGATTAGACAACTTTGCTTTCTTGTTGCTCTTTAGTTCACTTTGTAAGCTCACTAAAATACTGAAAGCAATTTAATGTTTCGTTTTCGGGTTGCTACTACAGACGTTGGGGTGACTTCAATCCGAAACACAACCTAAAGACACAACCAACAGTTTCATTAAAGGTTACCGTCCGCATAGAATCTATAATCACGCCAAACGCATGTTTTTTGTAAACCTCAGAAAGACTATGACCAGAGCAATTGTATTAATTTTTATTTTGGGAACCATTATTTATGCGAATTATGTTATACTAGCATTTTGCACGGCCGTCTACGTCTGACAATGGAACGTAAATGACTCATAACTCGGACATTATCCAAGCCAACAAAAGCACTTTCAAATATGCCTCTGGTGGGCTATATCTGAATTGTAAACCTAATTGTTGAATATTCAGCTACCAATTTTGACTCTGGTTGTTTCGTTGTATATATAAAACAATTTAAGTTCATCTCCTCACTTCACTTGATTTTGATTTAGTTCTCTCTGGAAGCTTCAAGCCAGTTCAACATTTTACACATAGTTCAACCAATAGTTGGAGCTACCGAAAAGCCTAATTCCTTTTTGCTAAACAGCAACCCAAAAACCTGCCTGTGGAGCGCATAATGGGGGTTAATAAAACCGTGGAACACGGACGTATGTAGAAATTCCAGTCACAAACTAAACACAATGTACATGAGGATGTGAGCCTACTTTTTTCACAAAAAGTTAAACATTCATTCAAAGAAAAGAGTCTTTTCGGTTGATTGCGAAAAAATTGTACTTTTTTCGACTAGAAACTTTCTCTCTCGTACGCAGGCTGAGGTAGGTGAACGCCAAATCTTTACCATGATTTTTCCCTCTGCAGAGTTCAGATAAGTAAAATTAAGCCCATGCATACGTTCTGTACATGTTCAATTAAATTAACCTATTTCCTAGCCTCAATTCATTCACGTTTGATTTTCTTTTCACACTTTCAACTCTTCGAGAGTTTGGTCCAGGAAAGGGTAATTTTTGTACTACTATATAAAAAGTATTTATGTAACTAGCTTATGTAGCCCCTGGATCTTTCTCTGTATTCATTTTGAACAGATCACTAGTCTGCTCTAATGTTAATAGTTGGGAGTTAGTTGTACCTAACTATGTGTTTATTTGAAGGAGCAAGCAATGAGTTGTTTGTGGTTCTTAGAGTTAACATTGAAAGTCAATCGACCATACGTCTTTAAAACATGTAATGACCTGCTTTTGCCTGTTTACTACTGGCCCCTTTTGTTGCGTATGAGATTCGTAGTGGTGGGCTGCAAATTATTACCAATGAATGCTGTTAACTTTATAGGCTTACATTATGAAGGTTCCTCAATTTAAAACTTTCACTTTTGACTTGGCTACACATCCTTCAACAAAGGAGCCGTGTTCAAACTCCTTCACTAGTCACTAGACTTCTAATCCACTGCTAATAATTTGTATTTTTGCTGTAGGCTTGTACAAAACTAAACGGTACAGTAAGGATCTTCCAGGGTGAAACCGCAATATAATCCTACGGTCCTGAGTAGCTGCATATCTGATTTCACCAGTATGCTATGTTTATTATTAAGTTACTCAACTCCAACTAACAGGAACAACACTTCTAACATTTAGATGGATGTTCTAGAGTCGTAGGTTTTACAATTTTTGCTTCCTATCTCGGTTTGTTACTTTGTGTAACAGGCACGTCATAACTGCAACTCACTTGTACTTACACAACGTACATTTTTAGTCCATTTTCTTCGCTGTAACAAAAGTAAAGGTGTTGTTGTAAGTAGAAAGGCTCAGCGCGGAAAGTAATAGTGAATGAAACATGGCTGAAGCTGTACTCTGCGTACTCTGCAGTGTGTCAAGTCTCTACTGTCTGGCTCTCTAATTTACTAGACGCACTTGAATTAAACTTTCTGGAAGTTGTTTTGGAACTTATTTAATGACGCAACTCACAGAATGCGTTAAGTTAAAGGTTGCTGGAGAGAAACAGGAATAAAAGCCGTTAGTTATTATTGTATGTTACAAGCAAAAAATTAATTAAATTCAGGAGTAATTGGCTGCGCATGTATTTTACAAGTAGAAAGCCAGAGTGGGTATTTCGTTTCTAACTGGTACACTACATTAGCCATGATATCGTTCTTACTTTTGACTAAACATTACTACACTTTGTGGAACGGCAAATTAAATTAATGACTTAAAATCAAACATAAAATCTCTTACTAAAAGCCATAAACATTTTCAATATTGCAGTTCGCATGAAAGTAAACGTGTTTGAACGTATTTTTGTGTAGGTCCAAGCATTGCTTTCAAGGCATATTGGTTAAAGAACAGCTAAAGAAATTGGCAAATGAACCTTGGGAAGAAGGGTAGTAAAGTTAATTTAAACAGCAATTACTGTAAGCCCTTAAACGTTCAATTCAAAGAGTAGCAAGCTCAAGGGCTAATGCAGAATGTAATTTTAGGGATGACCGAGAACCAAAAGTAAAACAAGCATAGCTAGCAGCTTGCCTAATCTTCTAATAATACAATTATTCCTCCTTCCTCAACTAATATTGAAAAAGGCAACCTTCGTATGAAGGTAAAGTAATTAATAGAAACTACTAACGGATTTTAAGGCAAGACCAAGTCTCAGCAGACATAACAGAGAAACCTATTTGGTTGGGCGGAACCCTAACTCAAGGTACAGTTTCTAAATTCGCCATCGCATCAGTAAATAAAGAGTATTTGCATGATACAGGCTCGCCAATTCTGCTTTCGGTGCTTGACAACCGTTAACCAATTTGCAATAGTCTAATAAAGGCAGACAAAACCAAACTATCATTTTGGAATGGTTAAACCCATCGACGACTCAACTACTACGTTCTGAGCCATAACAAAGTAATATTTGCCCAATGTCTAAACACTCATCTGGCAGGATCATCCTCATCTTCATTAAAACTTACGCAAAACCATTCCTACCATGCCAGTCTGCATTTGAATCAGAGCTGAACTGCGGGGAGGCAATATCTTCATATATATACATAAGATGTAAATACAGCTTCAAACAATTCATATGAATAGAAAAGTAATGTATCAGTAGCAGTTCATCTATATACATCTATACTTTAACCTCTTGTTCAAATTTAGTATTCAGTTTCGAGGATTTTATGCGTGACCAAGCTGTTAACACTGAACAACCAAAAGGAGACCAACTGCTCACTAGAGACAACTAAAATCTGGACTTCAGATTCCAAACAGATCTTTCCAAAGCTTAATACTATCTCTCATCTAACAATATTTCAGGCTCCCTATTTTAAAGATAACCAGCAATACGATTATTACTGCAACGGTATGCATATAATTTGGTTGGAAGTATACATACACAGTTAGCAGTTAATTACTACACTAACAAGATGAAGTAGCAAAGCTAGCATAAATTGTAGTGGTTTATCAAAACCCTTGAAGCTAAAATTATTCCCTTCCTTGCCAATAACATCTACAGTTTATGTATCCTATACTTTCCACTGATCAGCGTACCCGGTCTTGTCTCGGTGACGAAGTCACAGAGAGTCAAATATTCCTGTTTTGCTCTTGCTAGGCAATGTCACAATTCAGTTTTACATTTTCAGCCTTGTCTCATACCAGTTTCTAAAGAGCGCCTTATGCTTTTTCGTCGTGTTTGCGTAAGGACACGTCCACATAGAATAATCATGCATAAATAATAAAAGATTTAGTAGGATAAAAACATTTGCAGACTTTTTCTTAAAATGTTTAACCTATGTGCCTACAAAAAGGCGACTGACAAGTGTCCGATAAGTTGTTGAGAACTTAATTCATGCTTAGAAAAATCGATAAAATATTATCTTAACCTTTTCTGTCTAGTTTTAATGGTTCAAAGAAAGTTTGTGTAGAAAGCAGTGAAAATAAACCGTTGTGAACGGTCGTAACAAAGGCTAGCGTGGGGTATTGGAGGCAAGTTGAGACATTTTGTGGTGTTGGGGGCAAGTTGAGACATTCTGCGGTGTTGGGGGAAGTGAAAAAATTTGGAGTGTTAGGGGCAAGTTGAGACATTTGGGATATTGGGGGCAAGTTGAGACATTTTGGGATGTTGGGGGCAAATTGAAACATTTTGGGATGTTGGAGACATTTGGGAGGCAAGTTGAGACGTTGTGTGATATTGGAGGCAATGTGAGACATTGTGGGGTGTTTGGGGCACTGTGACAAATTTTTGAGGTTGTATGAGGTTATCACGGCTGTGTGTACCATTTTGAAGTAGAATCTCACCTTGCCCCATGTGAACTGCGCAAGGTCATAACGTTAGACCAAGGTCAGTGGCGGTGCCCAAATATGGTCCGATGAAGTTATCACGGTTGTGGGTACTATTTGGAAGTAGAGTCTCACCTTGCTCCATTTGACCTTCACACGGTCACAACTTTTGACTAGAATGTCACAACAATTTTGATCAGTAATGGTTGATAGGGGTTAGCATAGACGAATTTGTGACCTTTGACCCCACTCCCCAGGGGGTATGACCGAATTAGCTCATCTACGAACTTCCAGAGTTTCTTGACCCCAAGAACCGAAATCCGAAAACAGAATTCAAAAAAGTTGAACGGTTCGAAAGTTATCGCTCCGACGGACAGCCAGCCAGCCAGCATGACAGTGCATTCCCATAAAGGCTTCGCTATGCTAGCCTTAATAAAAATGCAGACGACATCCACATGTCACACTAATTTCAAACGTGTCACACTTAATTTACAATAATGCTAATGATTGAATGAGGTAACCGACCAAGTAGTGACAGAAGTTCTGAGAAAGTATTTTGCAAAAATAAATTAGGGTAATAAATTTAGTTGTTTCTGGTGTGTTCGTCTAGTTGATGGGATCATTCTCTGTGCTGTGAGATCCATCCACCAGAAGAGAGAGTTGGAGACAGGAAAAGGTGGTAGCTGTTATGCATATCATTAACGTTGCCTGTCCTTTCCACAAAACCAAAAAGTAAACTTCACTTGAACGATAAATTTAACAGAGAAATAACCCAAAAACCTGCACTTAGCCAAGTAAAGTTAGGTTAAGACTTAATCCCATAGGTAAATCATCAATATTAGGATGTTTTATCTCGCACCAAAGTTTGATGTCATGATGTCAGTCGGTCGCTTATAAGCATATTGATATTTCTGGTATACTTCAGCTAACGTTTTCGTGAAGTATTGTAGGAAAGTTCTTTAGTTCTAGCTGTTAATGAGGAATCTTATTTGCATAAACTCCATTAAATTTCACTTGCACCGGCATTGCTAATGCCGAACTTTCTCAATGAAACTGAAAGATATAGAGAGGAAGGGAACCGAGCTAATAATTAATGCTATAGAGAATTAAAGATAGTTTTAAGCTTTCTTCTACTCAGCTCTAGAGATTTGACTAATGAATTCCTGTGATCGGAATCGGCTTGGAAAAGTTTTCTTTGCGCTCTATCCTGTATGTTAAGGCTTGGCAGATGGATTGAATTGACAGGCACAGGGAATATAAAGCTTTTATAAGTATTATTGAATATAGGACAAGTTCACTATAGAGGAATTTTCTGAAAAATATAGCTCTTTCGACAAAGAAATGGAGCCATGTATTCTTTTCTTTGTTTAACTTTAAAACGTTGTTTATTCGTAGGTGGAAAACCTCAAACTTTTAGAGGAACCTGATTTTATTAGAAACTTGAAGCTCATCTCTATTCGTCATACAATAGATTAATAGACAATGTCATACAATCTCACAATGTGGCTTCAGTAATCCGCCCGAATCCAATGCATCCTGTAAATGTGTATGAAAAAGTGAATCTTTTAAGAATTGTTCCTACAATATCTTCAACATGCGGAATTTCACGAACTATTCAGACATTACTAAGCTGACGTTTCTTCAGGTAGAAAGATCAGTTCAGTACATCTTTTACGAATATACACAACACGCTTACTCAACGCATCCAAAACACTACTAAAATGGTCCATGTTTATCGTATCTGCTTGAAAAAAATAGCAACTTGTGAATTGGAAATTTAGTATGTAAACATGAAGGTTTAACTAAAGAGGAAGCTTTGCTAAGGAGACATCAATACATTGAATTATAATACTCAGAATCGATGTGCACAAACTTACATCAGGACTTTGGGAGTGAATAGCTTGGAACCTATCATCGCTGGAATACGTCTGCAGTCCCACAGTCAGAAGATGGTAATCTTTTCTCCGAATCCAGGAAATCTAAGGAAGCCGAAAGAAAAAATAAGTTATTCAACTCATGATGCTATCATAATTTCATCTGAATTCTTAATTAAAGCATGGAGAGAGTGTATATAGTTTTTGTTCACAATCAAAAACACATTTCGCTATGTAATAATTCACGCCCTCCGTCTTATTTCAGAAGATTGCCCTATTTTTCTGCCCTTCTGTTTTCATATAAAAAAAGATAAAACACGATGGTAGGTGGATACAGCAAGCTCATTCTTCCTAGTTTTAATAAAACTCACTTTATTCTCCTCAAGATCTGTTCGAAATTGCGTTTTCCCCGACACATCGTTGGATAATGAACCATTTCCCTTAGGCTAATGCAAGTTACTTAAGCTTAAAATTCGAATTATTGGCTGACTATTTACGCTTATGCTGTTTGAACCCTTCCTTAATGAGTTCCTTAACAATCTTCTTTATTAGAAGCACTCAAGTTGCTGTGTAAATACACTCAATATGTGTTTAAGTCGAAAGCTATTTGAGAGAAAATTGTAAACGTACCACTAACTAACTATATGAAAACATTAAGAAGAATTGAAAGGTCGACTCCCTGAGGAAGAAAGTTCTAAGTAATAAAAGCGTCCATGTGTGACTTCCAGAGCCCATCCAAGGGAGTTTTACGAATACTGTTCACTACATGAGCAGAATTGTAGAACCTATCCCCCACACTCTGCTGTATTACCATTTTCACGTTATGCGGTGTATCTTTCTCATCTTAAAAATTGGAATATTTTCAAAAAGTTACCTCCTATTCGCCAAATTGTATGAGCAAATTTTGGAATATTTTCTACACGTGGGTCGTCAAAACAGGGGTTTCTTAACCAGCAACATTGAAATTGGGGGACTAAGGGTTGACAGATTTTACTGACATGTTCAACCGTATTTTACATACCCCAGATATATAATTTTAGGCTAGGAAGGTTAAATAACTGTTACAAATGGTAATTTCAGTAAATTGTGGTGGGGTGGGAGGGGATATGCCTATATACAGGTAGTAGCTCTCCTGCTTTGCTGGGTAGACTCCCAGGTCTGACCTGGGGGTCTGTTATAGGGGTGTCGGCCGAGTGGTCAAACTTATGAGCAATGATCACGAAACCCTGCTAAATACATACATACATACACGTGGGTGGTTTTGGACTCCCATCTGTCATTGCACTGGGTGGTTCGATCAAGTTGTTTTTTCAAACTCGGCCTTTCAATTTGTGTAATGACCGACCATACATACCAAATTTGATACGCCTGGCATCGCCGGTTCGAAAATTATCATGTATACAGATGGACACCTGCGGCGTTGCATTAAGCGAAGCCCCTTGGCTGGGCTAAAAAGGAATTTAACGATATGTCACGTGCCAATCATTTCTCATGATAACTTTCATCACTTCTATGCTGAAGTACAAAACAACAAATAAATATACAGTTCTTCGAAGTAAAAAGTTGTTAATTGTGTGTATCTAATTTTATTGCACCGTTACGTTGAACCCTTAGCAAGGCACAGGCTCTCAGCGGGCAGTCTAACTGTACCGCTGACTTCCTGTGCTCATCAACTTTAATGGGGGTGTAAATACTATGGTGGTGATGGTGATATGCCAACTATTCTTAAGAATCAGAAAACTCGTAATATGGTCATCACAATTAAATGATGTTTAATACCTAAAAGATTACATGATATAGCTTCAAGGTAAAGGGTTCATTGTTGGAAGGAATATTACGTGTGAATTCTTGTATTTATTATTGCATAAGAGCTATTATCTTACTCCCGTAATGATTACTCACATAAGTTCTACTTACGGATGTTATTACTTTCTCCAGTAAGTTATAAGTATTAGGCATTTCATATTTACAGGCTAGTTTTGTAAGATATATTGCTCATGGAGTTCAAGAACATCTCTTTACGTATACTGACGAACCGTGGAAACATATATCGTACTCCTTTTTATTGGAATCCTTCTAGATTATTTTTAATATGATTCGTGGAGACTACCGATTATGCCGTACGTTAAAAATGTTTTAAAAACTGCATTCCTACTCTATTATCTTACAAAACAGTATACAGTCAACAAGGTCTGCTATAAGTATGCGTTAAATCCGAAGTTTTTAAACTAGTATTACGTTCACAACATACATCATGGTCTCATTTTCTAGCGATAATGATCACTTCTACTCATCCTGCAGAGCATGATACGGTGCATGGTTAGTTGGTATAGAGTTACAATCTACTTACGCTTCTATTCGAATTCAAGTCATTAGTCTGAATTAGATAGCATATTCAAAGACTGTACCTAGAAATGTATTAAATCGGTAAAAGATGCTCCAATTTAAAAAAACAATATTAATTTTTACCCTATGGACTTTTTTCATCTCTAATTTCACTTTCTCTGCTCTCAGTTTTCTATCAGCTTTCTCTGAACATAAAAGTCTAATGATGTCGTCCAATTCCTACGCCTCGCTTCGCTGTAATAAGGGACAAGCTTGCAGCCTTTTTTCAAAATCCAAGAACCAAACTGCTTCTGTAGTGTATGCTTTTCGATGTATCAAATTTCATTAAGCATTTTCTTGTCATTTATTGACAGTGAGCATATCTTACACGAAGAATGACTCCCAGGTGGAATACTTGAAAGATATAACGCTTGAATATAAACGCTTACTGGAGGATCGAGCATTCAAATATACGTTTTCTAAGTCTGAGGTTTTAAGGGTTAAGTACATTATCATTATCACCAACGTCAGACCTTTTTGTGGCCTTCTTCTTTAAGAATTTAAATTAATAAGTCCCGTCGTGTTTCCAATTGACTTGCACAGAAAAAACCGACTTCCCAACTTGCACAAAGACAAAGTCGTTAAATCTTGTTTAAAGAGATTATAACAAGTCAAGATATTTAAACTCTGCATGAAACAGTAGTTACTATGTATGAAATATGCTCATTATACAATGTCTAGCCTTCGAGGAGAGCACACGCAAAGTTTTGGCTGCTCCACTGAATTGTTTTTTCTTTTATTTTTAAGTGGTAAAAAACTGCGTTTTTTTTGTTCGAAAGTTACACCATTTAATCAATATTATATCAACTATTCTTCGTAAAAATTGTACTTGTATGGATTATGGATAAGTTTAGACTATATAATAATTGATTCTACGGCTAGAAGTCGGATTTTCATTTAATGTAACAAATCTCGCAAAGGAATTATTTATTTAATTTTTGTTTCTATTCCCAAAAGTGACCCAGCATTTGGATCAACGTGAAGCATTTGTCATTTCATAATTGTCATGTTTAAATGCTGTTTGTCATTAAAATAAACCATTGAACTTAAACTTGAACTTGAATGGCTGCCCTGATTCATCAAAACAAAAAAGAAGAAACGGTGATAGAGGGAAACTGCGCTAAAAATAAAATGCACTAGCACGTTCGTGACTGACTGAGTCGAGTCGGATTCTTGGTTATGCGTTCGGGGTTCAGATTGTTACTTGGCACTGTGATAAATCCCAGAAGTTAAATTGATGAGAGAAAAAGAATATTGGAAAGAAAAACGGAGAAAAAATCAAAGCTGACATGAAGCCTGCTGCTGTTGCAAGTTATTGATGATCCCTTTTGGTGACACATGCCAACCATTTCGCACCATTTATGATGGGATCTGATCAATATCAAAGAACGTCAGGGGAAGTAGAGGAATCAAGAATACACGCATTGTTCTGAAACCCTTCACTCAGTCGAACTCGAACTGCACTATAGTAGCTAGCTGGAGCTGCAGTTCTTTCCCCGTATGACCAGTCTCAATTCTTACATTAAAAACATTAATAGGTCTTTAGTTGTCACCATATCAATTTACTGTATCTTGTTTCATCATTTCTGCCAATATTTTTCTAAATCTTAGGGCATTGCATGCCTCTACCACGTTCCACGTTTCTTACTTCATTAAAAAAAAACCTTTTCAACTCCTGGTAGACAGTTCACAGCAAACGAAAACCAATACAGAAGGGTACAGGACTTTTTGTAGTTAGCATGGTTGAAGTAGATGAAAAGAGAAATTTGAGGAAGATGTTTAGACCACTATTTGGACCGACTACTACTGCGTTTGAAAAAAAAGCGAGTGATAGAGAAAGCGAGTTACTTTTTCTTACGAAGAGGTAGCCAGAAACAAGAGACCTACTTAATTGTATCTGAAGGTTGAGTTGGCTGCTATGAATGTTTCTTTTCTTAAGAAAATAATCTTAACTTTAAAAAAACCCTTGTGACTCTCCCTAGAAGCAAATGGCTCTTTGGAGAATACTTAGAACTACCCAAGCTATTATATTCAAATGAAATATTCTGCTTTTATTCTCCCGAAAATGTCGTTTCTGACTGAGCAAAATGAAACTCCTTTACGAGAATGTCAAAACGAGAACTGCTGCTTTACAGTCCCTTCATGTCGAATTCATTAATCTTACTACGTCCATTCTAAAAGAACATTCATACATACTTTCTAACTGGTCCCACAAAAAAACACAATTCTTATTAAAAAATCAGCTTGTTGGACTAAAAAAACTACCCCTCCCTACTTCCTCTATCACTTCAATCTGCCGTTGGTAGGTGTTGTAGATACTTCAACTTTTTGTATACTTCTGCTTTGGAAAATAAGTAAAAACGAGTTCTCGTCGGATGGACACTCCCTCCCACTCTCCTCTACTGAGTCTAACAGGCATGTAAAAGGCATTAGCCCGTTTTTATGTCTGCTTGGATGGGTATATGTGCATACTTGTGAATCTTGTTTCTGTATCTTTTAACCAGAAAGCAGTATAGATTTGGGAAATCAGGGATAGAGAAAAGGAAATTGGCAGAGTGGTCTCTCCGGATATTGCCTCCTGTTTGTCATCTCACTTCTCCATATTCCACACAACGGCTTTTCCTAATACTTTGAACAAACAGTAGTCTGCCTCAAGAACCGTAATTTTATAAAAATCACTGGTTACTACTCGAACTACTCAACCAACTACCTGGCACCAACTATAGAAACAATACTAACTTACAATTGCGTAAAAGCATGTATACCATAGTATTTTACATGAGAAATATTATTTGCACTCTGTCAGTGTGCATAGGGGACTGGGTAGAAGTGGATATTCCTTACGGATGGCAGAAACATGTCAGGTTGTCAATCCATTCGTAACAAATCTCATCTCGGACCAGTTGACGGGAGAAACTCATATCCTATCTACACAGGTTTCGCTTTCTCGCTCTCCTTTTCCATATCAGTCATCTTAAAGTTTCACTGGCTGAATTTAAGAGAATGGAACACTTTTCCTTTAATCCTAAAGTTTAGTTAGTTGCAGCTTTAAAGTTAAGAAAAGGATGAAGACGGCATTTCAATAATTTTTTCTTTAGGTGCCGGTTCGGTTGTTCATCATAAACTACAAAAATGATCATTCTATCTTGAGTGATGTCTACAGCCATGCATACAAACAAACGTAGCTTCAACTCCAAGTTAGACAAGTTTTGTTAGTTTTAATCAAACGTATTGCATCAATGGGATGATGATTGCGTACCCCCTTTCATTTCTGGAATGGAAGTCTTTAACGCATCATTTTTTTAAATCTCTGACTCTTTTTCTCCCGTTATTCCCTAGAAAATAACCCTCTACTCGTTGATAATAGTGTACATTGCATCTTCCTGAATCGAATTCTCACTTCATCTGGTGTGCCTACAGAATCAGATCGGAATTGAATTTTTCCCCCAAAGAACTTCTGCCCCTTTTCTCTCTAATAAAAAATAACTATACGTATGCAAATGTGAAGGGAACAAAATCTACCCCTTGGCTCCCGTTTAGTAACTTCTTCTAGAAAAGTTCTAGCTGCATGGTTGTACTTTATGCCCAAACATACTTTAGTGACTTTAAGGATGCGAAGTAGTATTAACATAATTGAGTGATGCATCCTGTGAATTTAATCCGACATCCTCAATCATTTTCTTAGCACTCTTCGTACCATATAAGATAGGATGAGTATTAGTATGAGTGAGCCGGTCTGTGGTTGGTTATAGTGGATAAAAAGCGCACATCTTCACAACTGCTATTTACTATAGCATACTTTTAGTTCCAGTTTCACAAATCCTGTCTGAAGCTCATACCTCATGTAATCGGCATATATTCGCGGTATTGCGCAACATTTTGCGTTGCAAAATAATAAGAAAATGTAAAAAAGATGGATTCGATTTGAAAATTGTGGAGCAAAGTATCTTGGAGAAAACCTTGGAAGAATATTCTTCCACTCAGTCATTTTATTCCAGCAGGAAGAATTCGATTTCCTTTTTCGTGAATTTTTACACCTGGTCGATTCCACTATCCAAATTTTAGAATTTCCCCTTCAAAAAGTAATATTTCCGATATCAGCAAATGCTATAGGATTAGTAATCTTGCTCATATGTATAATATTATTACAGCAGAAGCTGAACATATATACGTATGTAATTTATCGATTTTTGAGTTTGCCAATTTAATGTAATATCCATCGTGTACCAATTTATTCATGTTTTCCATAAATAAAATGTTACTAAAAACAGTTTAATATTGTTTGTCAACTTAGTTAACGTCCTTTCCTCCCTGTATTACTGTCTACTTAGTGTTGCATTATTGTTCATACACGCCAAAATCATACTTTGCTGTAACACTAAATAAAACTGCAATTACCTTTGCAGCGGAACATTGCACTGACGGAACTATGCATCTAATTTCATTTTAAGCAGCTTTGCTGAATAAAAATGCTTCAATCGTCGTAGGTTACTTTCTATTGTAGAAGTTCAACTATAAAGTAAACGTATTTGACTAACGTCTCTCAAACTTCTTGAGAAAATTCTAGTCATCTTTTTATCAAGCTAAAGTTTCCACGAGTCGATTATAGCCATATTAGCCGTTGCGAAAACGTGGATAGTTTAAACCCTTAAAAGTCATCTAACGATCTTTTACCTTGCTACATATATCATCACAATTTTATTACAGGTTCTTGGCAGCCTTCATTATTCTTATTCTACCTCTAAGAAAAAGCAATAACTCTGGGGAAAATCTCGTTCAGAATCATCGTTTCTTCTCTAACTTTACATCATCGAGCGTATTTATCACCACTGACTGAGTCCATGTCCATGATGACTGAGGATGAAGAGAAACTCGAATGTACGATTTTTCCCCTAGACCGATTGTTACTCACAAGTCACAATTGAAAAAATTCTCTTTGCAATTCCTTACCGATGAGACACTTTCACAACTATAAATGCCAGAACACATGCACTTAGCTAAAACATTATCTGGATTTTGGTAATTGTTAGTAAATATCTCTGATTTTAATGGTACTTAGTACTACTATATCGGATTCTCAGTAGGATGATGCGATCGGGAGGATGTCATTTTAAGTGCCAAGTATTAATACCATACACTTTTTAAAAACCGTAAATTCCAACTAGCCAGCTTGCTGTATAAAAAGCTGCTACTTTTTTACTGTTTCTGTCATTACAGTGATATCATGTATGAAAGAACAGAAAGGTCATGCATACAGAATGAGGAGTTTATGCTGAGTAGACTTAAACTTGCCTTATTACAGCTACTAAGCTTTTAGATATACAACGAAGAGAGGTAGAAAAAAGTTGAACTTTTATGATTTACGAAGACCATCTAAGTTATGTTTTACACCTTATCAAATCGTACACCCTTATCCACCTTACTTGAAAATGGAGTTCTAGAGTTTACCTAGTTTGTCTGGACTATTTCTTTGTAGTAGGTAACTACCTAACGATATGCTTAATATGACAATCCAAACGATTTACCATTCTAGATATATCACTCATATACTGAGTCTGTAGTTATCTCAGTGACTTAAACGACTTTACTAAGCATATACTAGGTATATTCATGCTCCATAATATTTCATAAGAAACGTTATAAACCATTACTGAAGTCTTTTCATGCCTCTTGGGAAAGTTCTTAAGTGAGTACTAATGAGTTTTACGAGGATTTTATTATAAAATTACAACTGCTACGAAGGAAATAAAAATTTGCCTTTAAATCTTGTAGCAAGTTGATCAAATTAAAATTATGTAAATTAAAATCACATGCATACATACACCACAATAAATGAATGAACATCTAACAGTTACTGAAGTAGAGTTCTACATGGCATTATCCCTAAAAGTTATAACGAAAATTTATTCGGGGTTAATTTATTGCTTGATAATAACATGACTCTGTAAACTTTTGCTTACGACCCAACTGCTACTAATATTACGTCTGCTACAACCAGACTTCCAGTTCCCCCATTAATATAACAGTCAGAATGTTTTTACTCAACATTGCATATTAAGGAGTGGTAACTTACGAGGAAAAGTAAACCGGGCTTGACTATCCCAACTTTTTACTGCCACACATGAACTAATAAACTCACATAATTTAAGGATAATTTATTCGCAAAATGTAATCTTACCGTTACTCCATCGCCTGCGCCTCCACTGCCACTGCGGACGTGACATGGGAGTAAAGCATTGCTCTTGTACTGAGCCCGCACCTCAGTCCAATTTAGCGTGCTAAATGGACCCATAGATGTATTCAAAAAGTCCACAGGTGAAGATGATGACAGGGTAGAATTTTCTTCCTTATTTAAAAATGAATATACTGGTTTCCCCGTACTAATTCTTTGGGACAATGACGTCTCCTCTGCTCTTACTTTCTTCACCTCCAAGGTATCAGAACGGCTTGGACTTATTTGAGGACTGGCGTAGGCTATCAGGTTGGCTATTGGTGGCAACAAACCCGATGCTTTGGTTGATTGGGATAATGTAGTAAAAAACGTAGGTTTTATACTGGTCCCTAGGGAAGTCCCGGGACTTCCTGATGTAACTATTGGGGTTGAGGAAGTAGACGTTGAGTTCCCCACTGAGTCTGAAATCAGATAAAGATAGGGTTTGTCAAATAATTTTAAAATTAAACGATATATGTTTTTACTTTTTACCAGTCATCTTCTTTACTTTCTTTACTTTATTAAATACTCTATAAGACCTCAACGTTATGATAGCCTACTGATTGCCTTAAATATCAATTATTTTCACTATCATACAATTCCATTCATACCTGGCTCTTTTACCTGTCTATTCCGCTGTATATAAAATAGCCTTAACCATTTGTATCTCTTTCATTATTTCAACCTCGGGCGGACGAAAGTACGCTTTTGAAGTTTTCCTTTTATCCTGACATTAAAGGAAAATTAGCTCATTTCCAGTAGTGCTTTCTTTCCTCAAGTAAAACAAAAGGGATTGGAATGATAATAAAATAATAAAACCGTAAAATTAGCAAGAATGTATTGTGCTTGGATATAAATGTGTACCATGTACTCCATCCATTATCCTACTGACATTTGCGTGGAAGATAAATCAACGACTACGCATTACTAACTAAAAGATATCATTGTCAAAAAGAAAGATGCTTTCACATTACGAATTTCTCTTTCCTCCTAAAAAATGCCCGGGGATCTTTGTTCATCACAGAATAGTACATATTTTATGACTAGTTGCAATAGTGGCAAACACAGACCTCAAACTGCAACTCACTATGTAGAAACTCTAGAACAAGTCTCATGCACATTGGCTATCTCCATTCATCCACCCTACCTTAAAAGTACAGAGATACAAAAACAAAGAATAGAAGAGCATGGACAACGATGAAACATAGATTGAGAAGATAGCAGGAAAGTTTAATCTCTTTCTTTAGCAAAAGGGACAGCAACACAAGAGAAGACCTCGTCGTTGTCATCGTCAAGAAATATCTTACTTCTTGTTAAATGTGCTTGTAAAATCCTTGTCTTATCAACTACAAGTTTTCAGACCGTAATATAATAAAACATACACAGTTGCAATGACGATGGAGATGATGATATGTTGAAGAATAAGATGGTGTAGAATATGCTTATGTATACTTCCTACTATTACTATTAGATTTCTTCGACTATATTATCGCCATTTTCGAAATATCTTCCATTTCAACTGGGAAATGAACGTTTACATGATTTTATTTTGCTTTGAGTATATAAGACATGCAGACACTATCATGATAATATAATACAAGTCTTTATATGATAATAATGATATTACTAATAATTTAATATTTGAAAGGATTTTCTCGAAATAGTAGCAGCAGCCGGATGTTGCACCATTAAGTTTTTACATGCAGTTCAGCCCATGCACATCAAGATAACAACGTGACTTTTAGAGTCACTTTCTCTATAGCAGTAGTGTTCCTCCTTTTACTTCATTCTCAGTCAGCCTGTAGCCCCTTTGTACCCTAATAAATGGAAGGATAAACTAGTGCTGCAGATGATAAACCTATTTTTTGTCGACGTCAGAAATTATTTTACTTAACCTGTGAACAGTTAGACTTACGCATAGACAATAAAATAACTACGAAGTATTTATTTCTAAAGAAGATAAAGCTGTTTGCTTAAGGTTTACTAATTTACTATTCCTAGGAGTGCAAGGACAACAATGCTCTAGACTTGAAAAGAATTAATTATAAACTGCAGACATTTAGACATCGGAAATAAGCATCCTACTGAGGAAATTTTACTTAAGAGACACGGATGGAAGGGAAAGTACTTCCCATGTGTTTTACATACTTTTTATTTCAGTTTCATCACATTTTATGTCACCTGAAGATTATAGTTTTATTAACCGTCTTCCATCTTGTGCACAAGATAAAAATACTCCTTCAAGCAGCTATATTAGTCCAGTCAATTGATCCCACCTACGGGTGCTGTTCTTCCCTTTAACCCTTATCCGTTTCATTTTACAATTGCAATACAAGCGGCGTAGTTGATTTCTCCGGTATTTAAGTGGGGGCACAGCCCCCACAACCCGTACCTTCTTCCTCTTTCGTTTGGTTTTTCCAAACCCGAGGATTTTCAAACTTACAACTTTTTAGAAATTTTTCACCCTGTTGGGTCCATCTTCCGTCACGGGTACCTAAAACTTCGGATTTTGCCAAAAATAATCAGATCTTTGTTACTTTTGAGCAAAAAAGTAGAGAAACAACTTTTTTGAAAATTGTTAACCCTGTCGGCTCCTTTTGATCCCCACGGGTACCTAATAAGCCCAATTGACTGGGCTAAAACTTTGGATTTTGTCAAAAATAATCAGTTATTTGTTACTTTTACACAAAAGAAGAAGAACAATATTTTTTTAACTTTTTACCCGGTCGGGTCCATTTGTCCCCCACGGGTGATTCACCCTCAGTTTGGCAAATCTCGTTTTGGCAAAACAAGAAACCTTAAATTGGCAAACGATTTTTATGACTTT
>JAQFZX010000411.1:0-61455 GCA_034682405.1 Hydroisotoma schaefferi | reverse complement strand
CAACAATAAAAATGTGTCTTATTTTATAAAAATTATAAATCGAGAGTTTGTTGGTGATTATTTCCCTACTTCACAAATGTATTATGTAAAATTCCTACAATTTACATGCATTTTTACCTCCCTGCAATCCACGGACATCCCTGGAGAAAGTTTCTGAAAAATTCCCGAAGAAATAAAACATGGACACAATAATCATACCTCTCAAGTATTCTTTTTAAATCGCCTCTATGCCTTTATTATTCATACATATTTTTTACTACAAGACTCCACCACCATAGTAGATATATACCATATCTTTGTGAACTCTTTTTGTTTGATTGTTTGCACAATGTGCGCATATATAATTTTCCACTGCATGGCTAGAATACTCTGCATTTTATGCATATTTCATATCAATAGCATCATCATCATCGCTTTGTTAATTTGACTATAAATAACAATAATAATATCATCTTCTTACTTCTGATTTTTAAATATCTCTGGCTACAACTTTTAAAGATACCCTACCAACCACCTTTCTCCTCTTTAAAGTTAACATTACCATCCATCCCCGCAGACTGACTTTTAGACACAGACATAGATATGCTTTTAGACGAAGTTTTAGACGAAATGATTTACAAATAATGAGATCACCGATTGACAGGTAAATATTTTAGTACAATAATAATTATCCACAGTTTCCGCTACTATATTTCCTAGTTTTCTTCTACGAGTTGATTTGTTGGATGCATTTAGTTTTCTTGATGTATAATATTTAATAGTTTTTCTTCTACAACTGGCTACATATTTTGGGCTACGGTTAATACTTTTTCAAACTCTGATAGAGTTGTAAATGGTTATTAGATTATCAGGGCTGGTTGATTGGACTAGGGGATTTGTTAGGAATCTTTACATGGGATTAAGGTACACTTCCCCAATTAAATATTTCCAATAATTCAGGGCTCTCAGGTTATTTTTTATCAGGTTTACACATGGAAAACATTAAAGTGGGAGTTATTATAGGTAACGTAGTCATCAGTTGATGACTGGTTGATTACAAACTTCATCTTGATTATCTTTCTAGGTCACATTATTTAAAATTATCTTAAGCTTTCATACATTCAATCGAATCACAATTAAAGTATTTATAATTTACGGTAAATTAAAATATTATTTATTTTATTTAAAAAAAACATTCCCTGTTGTTTCTTTGTAATTATGTTTGCTGATGCTCAAGACAAAAAATTCACACCTTAATGGTCATTAAGGTGTGAACTAAGATAACGTCTTAATTTATAATTAATGTATACCTCCGCCGTCTCGCAACTCATAATTACCTTAGTTTATCAAACCTCTAACTGCGAAATAACAGTCTTTTTTGCAACCCACTAAAAGTATAATAGTGTGATTAAGAAGTAGTACAAGTAAAAATACGGGAAAACACAAGGCACGACTACTACATTTTAGTGTAATTCATACAACGGAAGATTGTAATAAAACAGAAAGCTCTTTCTATAATAATACAACAAGAATGTTAATACACTCGGTTTAATCCAGGTACGTTAGGGTACGAGTACGAGATAAAGCATTTGGCTTTACTTGTCAACACTACATTATTCAAAATAATTAGTTTAATTTCATACCTAGCTAGATAGTTTATGGCAGGTAGCTAAATTACACTGTTTGGTATAATTAGCATAGTATGTAATTAAAGCTACTGCTCAATTTAGTATAATCTTGGAAATTAACAAAAAATAAAGTATCCTTACTTCTTTTATTACCAACCACACCCATATCTTCCCACTCTATATTTCGTTACCATCTTTACTTCAAAGGTCCAGCCTTTAAGCTTAGTTTTAAATCACAATCTTTCTTATCATCTTAATCATAATTCTAGGAACTTTTAGAAGCATTTAAAAACTAAATTAGCAAAACAATATTGTTTTATAAGAAATAAAGTCGTTTGCCCATTTTTCTTACAATAATAAACAACCAAATAGACAAAGAGTGCCCTTGCTAATTAATTTATACAAGAGAAATCGATATTCTAACCGAAATGAAATGAATCACGCGATATAATTATTTTTCTCTAGCACACAAAAGCTATGCATACATGCCGAAGAGACATATAACATTAAATATTGCTACTCTCTCTACTATTTACCTAATTTATTTACAAAGTCTATGGATTTGAGTCTATGGAGCAGAATGAAAACGGTAACTTTTGTTAGCATCCTATTTCCTTACTACTCTTCTTCCTCTGTTAATACGCATAGTTCAATATTTAAAATATTGCTACTAATACACTAAAGATCTCAACCTTCCGGAATCGCAGGAGACTACGTACGTAGGTATTTTTTTTCTCTACATCTTTTTAAAACTCCGACTATTTTCTACACACGGAGAATAGGATATGAATTATTTATTTTATAGTTTGATCAAATACCACCATTTATAAGATATTGAACATTTTTACCTCGAGACGTTTACTTAGTTTTATGAATAAATAAATCATACCAGTAAATAAGTTAGTTGCTGGGTATTCAGTTTGTAAATTGTAGTACTAAGTTTTAGTAGATTAGTTTTTTTTAGATCTAGATAACACAGACATTTCATGGAATTCTTAGTTGACCCAAGCCCTTTTAGTTATACTTAACATTGGAACTGACACTGACTACTACGGTTTACTAACTAAGGGCTACCCAATACTCGTATTTTTCTTTGTTATTTATCAATTGTAAATTTTACTACTACAAATAGCCCCCATGAATTTATAATTTAGCTAACTAGAGAATTGGAGCAATCCTTTCTTTCTTCTTGTTTTGTAAAACGTTGTCTATACAAATGTTAAATTTTCAGTTACTGTTGATTTTATTTACAGGAAGTATGGACCTGCTTTATGAGACTAGTGTTCATGATATGTGTTTTAAGTTGAGGTTGACTGGTTAGTACATTTTTCACTCCATCTTGATTTAACTTTTTGAAACCAGCCATTGCCAATAGCTCTAGGAAATAGAAGCAGGAATACAAAACTTCTTGATTGTAATTGAGGATTACGACCATTTTTTGGTATCGAGTCTTATATCAAAAGCCTCATGGGTTTCAGATTTTATCTCGTCGACATTATTACTACCTATAAAGAAAGGATAAAAAGAACATGAGCTGAAGGGAGGTGAGGAAGGACATTTATGATATGGCATGTTACTAACTGTTGACGATCTGTTTAGCCAATATTCACGTACTGTAGGTAGCTACTACGTAGCTTGAGGTAGAGACCTATTATCTGATAAATTTTGACCTTTTGTTAAAGGCCGGCATGGGTATTGACTTTGAGTTAATCTACAAAAGTTATTAGACAGTTTTGTAAGGTCGTGTATGATATGTATTTGAATAACTTCTCAAGCTTCGAGACACAAGGACACAACACACAGCCCCGCAGTTTAAGCTGACATTTTTTTCTAAAGAAAAACTCTTGCTTCTTTGGAATCATTTTTGTTCAATGTAAATGAAATATAAATATATATATATAAAATAGTAATGTGTTTTCAACAACCGAAAGGCGTATTAAGATAGGTAAGCGTTTTAAAAACATGAACAGAGCAGAAAGTCATAAAGTTCATGCTTCGTTTAACAAACGCCAAAAATGGTGCAAAAAAGGAAAAACTCAGATGAAAGGAAATTATAAGCTCCACCGGATTAGGAGAATGCTGAGTTGTTGGTGAAAAAATTGGCAGTTTGGTAGACGGGTAAAATCTGCCCTATTAAGGGGTTTCACTCCATTGACGTCATCCATCCATCCAATGTGAATTGCGTACCTATGCACCTTTCTACGGCCCATTCCTATCCTCATTACCTCCCAAGCAATGGCCCATCCAAGCAACTTTCACCTTTAGCAAGAGCAACTTTTCCTAGCATTCATGAAAGTAATGCAATGTATACCTAATCATGTACAAGTTTAGTACTACTAGTAAGTACTACTAAGTATTAGACGGTTTCCATAAGCCTGTGAGCACTGAGTTTGAAATATTATATTGATATAGATCCTTCTTATATATTATGAATAGTTATTTCGCCTGCTCTCGCCTGGAGGTAAAAGTTAGGCCAGGCCTGACTCGGGTTTGGCAAGGAACCCAAAGGAATTCTTGTCACGTCAGTTTCCACTAATCTTCTGAAGAGAGAAAGTATGAGTCCTGTTCTACTTCAGTTTGTGAGTTAGTAGATTTTTTGATGGGAGAGTGAGATAAAGTAGGAATGGCAAGAATAACGGAATTCGTAATCATTTCGAGAAATAAAAATGAATGGGACAACAGAGACTCTTTGGGAGTAGACGTTTTCTTTTTTATGATTGCATCTAGATACGGATTTATAAATGTAGGAATTTCATGCAAATGTTACCCCATTGGTAAGGCTACAACGGAAGTCATTAGAAGATATTTTACTTCACCAACAAATCTCAACCCATTTTCTCGTTTACCTTATCAATGCAATGGTTAGATGGATGCTTTGAAATAACAAGAAAAATACTTGTAAAACAAACTAGGCAAAAATATTGACTATTTCCAAGAATAGACAATCCCTTCCCTGCAAGAATTTTTGATGTCCAGTCACGTTAAACGAATTCCCTTTGAAATTCAAAATAAATGTTGATTTCAAAGGCAACTATAACAAGCAGTTCTGAGTTCGGACCAAACATTTCTGCCTCTGCTCTGATTGAAAAAGATCTACATTTACTACAAATTTACTACATTTACATTTACATTTTAAAACAAAATTCCCATATGAATACGGTATTCATACACCAACATCTACTGGAAGTCAATACACGTGAATTGAGGATTCGAGACCAACTTTTATCCATTGCGGTATCCAACAAATAACATCACATCACAACTTCACAACCAAGTAGTTCTTTTGTGTTTGAATATAAATCCCCTTCCAAGGAATGAGGATACACCATGTATGAGGTTGGAGGTTGCTTGATTCGTTATTTGTGAATACATCATGTCATTTCAGGAAGAATATCGATCTCTTCGTCATATAATCTTGTTCTTTCTCAGGAAAAGTGATTTATGAATGCCAAAAAAAATGTACTACTGATGTTTATGTAGCTGCTTTCTATGATAATAGTAATCTAATAACTGTATACTCTGTAGGGTCATTTTGATAAACAAGTTTGATTTGACAGTAAAGATTATATGGTTGCTTTTTACTGCATATAATCGCAGACTTTACAGGCAGGCCCAATCAATATAGGCTTGGTTTTTCTCGAGAATAAAAACGTGTATTCAATATAGCCTTGAATTAGTCAAGCTTTCACTCCTTGAGAGCTTCAACTGGATGTACAAACACGCATGGTAATTTTAATGGGCCAAATTTGATTTACTTTTCCCCATACTTGAGTTTCGAGTAGTGAGGGCTAAGGTATGTTATTACAGTGTCGTTGCTGTCACTCCAGCTTAACTGGTACTAGATGGTGATAAACGGCTTTGGGTAGGTATTACCATTACCTACTTTTACGTACTCTGAACACAATAAAATACGTTCATTCGCCCGTATGCTACTACAATGCACATTTTATGAGAGCTCAGTTTAGGTGTATGCAACTCTGGGTTGATCCGACGTAATGTTTGGTAGTTGGATGGAAAACTTAAGAGAGTGAATAGAAAGTCCTAAAATTAAACTGAGTTTACTGCACTCTAATTTAACGTAAGCCGAGTAGTTTTTTACATCAGAAAGTGAAAGGTTTCAAAAGTCATTAATTAAAACAACTAAAATACTGAACGTTAAAGTAGAGTAATTTGTGCTTTTTGAAGCAAACATTTTTCACTGTCACCTGTCCTGTCAAGATTTGAACTGTTTTCCGAAACCAAAATCAATACTTTTGATATTACATGATTTAGTTTTGGTAAAGTTTCTTCATCAGAACCCTCTTCAAAGTATTTAATTTACCTTCCCCTTCCTTATCCAATTAAAAACATTCAATCATGGATCGAATAAAGTGCTTTATTTCCTCTCGCAAATAAGCAATGCTGTAACTGTTTTCCTGAGGCAGTTGGCCAATAAATAAATACTGTAAAATTGTTTTCCTTTGCACGGAATTGGAGGGAGTAGACCCAAAACGAAATAACCCAGCTACTGCCATGCCTAACACAAATCGTTGTCCGAAATTGCCTACTGCTTTGCTTTGTTTTACAAGCCAAGCCCAAAATGTTTCAAGAAGTAAGAGTTTCTTTAGTCAATCATACATACTATGATTGATATATTCTTATCACGACGATTGTCAGCAGTGAGATTGGTACCCACACAATTCCAATGAAATATTAACCTTGGATGTATTCTGGATCAATATCAATCGGAAATATATCATGGATCGATATAAACTAATTCCCATTAGTTGACAGTTTGACAACTATTCTGCCTACCTCACATTTCCAAACTTCCCATATTTGATGAATTGCTCTAATCCAATTAATAACCTTCTAGCCCGGTGCTATATTACGCTTATGACTGAGTATGAGCTAAGTAAAGTAGTTGTTGCAGACCCTCTTGGTTCTTATAACTTAGTTTGATATTGCTTTACATTTTTGACCGGGGTGCGCCTATCGCTTTCATCTTCACTGTCCGGTTGACTTGCTAAGTGACGTTGTTGTTGGGAGGAGGGTGGACCTGAGATTGACCCCGTTCTAGCTCCGGCATTTGAGCCTCTTTGCGTACTTCCACCTGCGGCTGAGATTGACGTGGACCTTCCCTTTGAGGTCCGCTTACTAGTCGGGTTCGGTTTCGCGTTGCCGGATTCTTCGTCTGAATCTTCGGACAATCCTGGATTGATGCGACCGTTCATTTCTTCCATGGCGCAGTATTTCTGAACCATTGCGGCCGTCATTACGGTCATCTCGCCAGACTCTTGGGGCTCGTCAACCTGTATTTTGGTATCATTCATTATCATATTACATAGTTCCAAATGTCACAATCTGCATAAGTTTTGTGCAACAGTATGCTTCAATCTATCTACTCAGGAATTAACCATGTTGTGTACAACTGTTTGGATGGCGCAGACATACAGACGTACTAATATTCATTTTAAATCAATAAATGTTTGACTATATGAAACAAACACATATTACTTTTTCTGCATCCTATAAACTACAAGAAAACCACTCACATTTATCCGATCCTCAGGAATGTTGACGACACACCGAAAGTAGTCATACTTAGCCTGGAGTTTGCCGGAATGAAAGAGCCAATCCGTTAGTTTTGAGACCCCTGCCAGTGTAAAGAGTGAGAGTAGCATGCAGAAAGTTCGGAATGGGAAACGCTGAATTTCCCATTTTCCAGTTATAGGATCTTCAGGCTCAAAATAGGGAAATTTGATCACTGCCCGAAGTTGTAGGAGTTCTTCCCCACCCCCCAATCTGAATACCATGGCTATTATATACGCTGCTAGACTTCCGTATGTGTTACAATAGTGACGGAAATGGACCACCATCAGTAGTTGTGGAAAGAGGATCACGTACACCAGATCTGAACACATTGTCCTAAAGTAAAATCATAAATCGGGCATTTAAAGGCTAAATCACATTTCACACATCACAATAAATTATTCTATCAATCTAATACTAATACGTTTTGCACAGTAACAGATTGAGGTCAGTTTCAAGCAACAAGGAAAATATTCATTTCAAGGAACTTTTCTGGTCGATTTGTTACATGGAGACATACATTTTAGCCCCAGAATATAAATAACTAGCAGAGGTAATCCTGCTGTTGTAAGAATATGCATCGTTAATAAATATGTCAAAAGAAAAGAATGCATGCTAACTCAAGAAGAGAACTGATTTTCATACACTTACCAAAGTCCATAAATGCTTGGAATAGTGAGAGCCATGATGGTTGCCAGTGTTCCAACGATGAAGATAGAGACACGCATAACCCAAATAATCTCGATTTCTGATGCCTGTCAAAAACACATGGAAAAAGTATTGAATAAAATATTATTGGATAAAGTTATCCCCCATAACAAAACACATTCTCTTACTCTTACTACTATTGAAGTAATTACAATGCAACTTGATACTCATCGCGTAGTATTAAGGTTATGGCAAGAGAGAGGTTTGCATTGTTTATAACGGAAAACCGCAATAATGACACCTACACAATATCCTAATAGCTTACTGCAGAGCATTCTCGTTTACTTGTATTGAAACGTAACCTTTTATATTGATTATGATGATAGAGAGATAATAAACCTTGGGGAAAGTACGCAGCCAAATAATTTCATGCCTATTTTTTTAGAACACACTTTATGTGGCTTCTCTCATTTCATTATCCCAAGGAGTCTCTAGCCTAAAGACCCATTTGCAACTACGGTTCCTAATAATAATACATAGAAGCATGCAATACAAATTGCATCTAAAGTTTACATGGCCAACATTTCCGATTTTAATTTTTCCGTAACAATCCCCCTTCTAAATAATACCCCTGTCTTTCTATGTTAAAAATAAAAATTCGCCTTTTTTTTACTCTATTTAAGCCTTTCTTACATTTTTCCTTCTAAGCATTCCACACGGGAATTAAACCGGAAAGAAATACAACTTATTTCAGCGTTTTGACTCTAATAGACGGCGAGTAATCATAATTATTTACTAGGTCATACCCAATTTATCTTACAGTAATCCTACTAAAACAAATCTTTCAACGATGCGAATCCGCGTAGCAAAGACAAGCAAAAAGCCAAAAATGCTCACCCTGAGTCGAAAGATAAGCCGATAGATATTCCTGGCAAACATAGATGATGCGGATAATACACTGGAATCAGCCGAAGACATGACGGCAGCGGAGACGGCTCCAAGTCCAAAGAAAGAGACAACGTCCGGGGTCAAATGGTGCATCACCAAGGGCAAGACCATGTTCGCCTCGTTCCTCTCTTTAGGGGCTAATCCACCGTACATGTCCCCATAGTCTGTCCGATTCCAGTCTGGGGATTTTTAACCATGAAAATAGGCTTATTGACATGAATTAAAAAGGTAATTGCATCAGTTTATCATAAATTTAGCGTCCCATTTTACTCTCGGAAAACTAAAACTAGACTTAAAAAGACTAGGACAATCCAGCTAGCTCTATTTTCGTCCCCCCTTTCGTTTTTGTGTCTGATGTGTCTCATGAAATATTCATCAGGGGATAAAGGTGTTTTTGTTTACCACACGTCGGATAACATTGAGAATGCGAATTTATGGCGAAGTTCTAGCTACATCGAGGAGTGAAATGTGCCTTAGTCTTGGCTTTTTTAAGGTTATCGTAATGACTACCGGAAATATTTACGTTATTAATAAAAAAAAAGTGATAAGACGACTTCCACTTGCTTCTCATTCATTTGTTTTTCTCTGAATTTAACTAAGGTAAACTTGCTTTATGCTTTCAAATCAAAATTAATTGCAAAAGTTTTAGTGTGCCCAAGCAATGACACTGATTCATTGTAACGATGTAAAATGCCTAAAAACTTTAAAAACTCAAGCCTAAAGTTAAAAACTTCTTACCAGAAGTATACATTGTCCCTCTTATGTCTTACTGTGTGCGAAGTAAATAAAATAATGGGTGAATGGGGAGCTCTAGCTGTACTACTGCACTTATCTTAAACCCTGCTTACCTGTCACTTTGGCAATGGCTCCGATGAGAACGGGTGGAAGGGCCATTAGGAAGCAGCCAACTGCTGCGACATAAGACAGGATTTGAGCTCCAATAGCTGTCTTACTTGAGAGCACTCTTTGAAAGTATACCTAAAAAATAAATACATCTCCATCAGTGGAAAAACTTCCTCTACTTACTTCTTGACTTTCTCTTTTATATTTAAGTAAGGGAAAATACTTCTAAGTACAGGAAGTTGGTGAGAAAGCCTTCTTCAGATTTTGTCATTTTTGTGTACTTCGACAATGTGAGAATTGCTCTTACTATTTCTAACTTTTTGGTGAAGAGTATTATAATATTTGAGGATTATATGTGGAGAAAGTAATACCTGCCATGGAACCCCTCCAAAGATTAGGAGCAAGGCGTAGTCAATCCATTGTCCATACTCTTCCGAATGTAACTCCCCTATCCAATCTATCTCTGGATTTTGTAGGGCCTCTGTCAAGGATCCCACTGCCGGGTGAGTTAATGCGAATGGGATGCACAGCCACTGGCAATTTGTAATCAAGAAAATGTTACAGTTAAGGATTTTCATCATGGAGAAAGTTGCTTGATATAAGTTAAACTGAGGAAATCTTATAAGGATATCTAACTCCACGATAGGAGACCCATGAAAAGGTCAAGAATTTAGGAAATAATAGTGGTAGTAGAAGCCTTAATCTTAATTAAGGATTTTTAATGGTATCCAGGATAGTTTAATCTGTATCTTAGCAAACGAATCCATACCAAAGCGATCATCTCGAACTTACCAGTCCAATAAAGATACAGAAAAGTTGTATGACATCCGTATAAGCCACGCTATAAAGTCCTCCAAACAGCGTATAGAAGACGGCTATGCATGCTGACAGGATTACGCTGGTGTTCTTGTCCATATCAATGATAACCGATAAAGTGGCTCCCAAGGCCGCCAGAATACCCGCAGCCCAAAATACTTCTCCACATAAAGCGGGTAGAAACAGGAGACCTCCCATCCTTTCACCGAATGCGTCTTGTAAAGGGTCCAGCATTGTCACATATCCTTGTCGCCTCATCTCATTTGCGAAGAATATTCCACCTATTGTCATAAACCCCAGGTGAAATGGCATAGATAAAGTTTCATTCTACTCAAAGTATGGTTTAGTGAAGTGAGTTTAATTTAGAATAGCTAACATTTATTTAGCTATGATTTGGAAAAGTTTTGATTTCGGTTTCATTATTCAAAACAATTTTGATATGTCCATTTTTAAAATATGATTTCTGGATAATGCTGCAAGAAAGTCAGAAATGACAAATAGAAAGTGAGTAAATTGATTTTAACATTAAATATATTTTACCATTTCTGGACCTCGAAAAGGAGTATCTTGTAACAATTGTTGGGTTTTATAGTAGTGCAACTAAAGTTTAGTTCATAAAATTTGATAAGTTAAGAGTTTGAACTGAATAAACCTAGTAAACAAGACATTTTGCAGCAACATCCTTATAATTTTGTTATTTTTCTGAAGTAATGCTTTAGGAGGACGGAGAATTATATGCTTTTGCTTCATATTGTACATTTATTTAGTAATATCCTGTCACTAACTAGCTTACCCATGACAAGAGAAAGGGAATATCCGAACGGAGCTTGACACCAAACCAATCCGGTGGTGTATATGGCTTCAGCAGTTCCATTAATATACCCCCCACCGACCCATGTGGCAGTCATTGTAAAGATTCCCACAAACATGCCAATGTTTCTTCCGGCCAGCATGACCTCATCTTCGGATTGTGCCCCTGAACCTTTCCTTCCGGCCCAGATCCCCACGGCCAAGATCAAGACGTAGAAGAGCACGATTGATACCACTCCCCAGATATTTAACATTTTAAAGCCTTTTTATTATTCAAAATTTATAACAATTCAGTGTTACAAGTTTTGATCGGATATGGTTGGGGGTTTTTCTGCTCAGCTTAAGCTTTATTTGAATTTTAAGCTTATTTAAGAGGATTTTGTCTGAAGAAAGTTGTATACCCAGAAAGAAGCTTTACAGATTTTTAGTTTGTAGAGTGATTTGTAGTAGAAGGATTAGGTTAGGGTTGTTAAGATTTCTTCAAAGTTTAGGGTTGATCAGTCGATTTCCAAATCTGTAAAAGGGGAAAATAAGCTTCATCGTTGTAATTTACTCCTTTGCTTATGATAACTATTATTTTACGAAGATTTATTTTTATCTGTTCAAAAACCTTCGACCTTCAAACTGAAAGTGATATAGCACTCTAGTTTCAAAGTATCAACCGAGACAAAAATTAATAAATTAGAATAGATAAGCGTAGATGAAGTGAAAAAAGCCTATCTAATTGTGTTAAATCATTATGTTACGAATGTTCCACTGTAAAATGTCAAAGTATCAGAGTCCTAATGTCATTCATGCACGAATATATCGTATTGAAATAAAGTAGATTGAAATGTGAGCCCCCTTCCCCCGGCTAATGGCAATTGGCAATGGCTACCTCAACAGCATCAAGCTATTTTTTGCAACCTAAGCTACCAATTTCTCAGAATTGTACAAGGAAAGGGAGAGCGTTTTCTATACCCGCAAGGGGTTCTTTTGTAACAAGCTTGACTGGCATATTTCTACTTATAGCTGCCAAGAAGATGGGTATCGGGACATCTATCATTATCTCGATTTTCGAACATAGATCTTCCAGTTTACCTCCATGTTTAGTGGTTTGATTGCTCAAATAACTAAACATTATGCATTATTAAAATTAAATTAGCTATTAGAAAAAGTGCGAGTGTCAGTGTAGTGACGCTTTTTAAAACCTTCAAGGTTGAATACGCTAAGAAAGGCATGAAAACTTCTACTTTAATTTCCTATCTTCATTAATGATACTTCAATTTAACTCGACACAGTAATTGTTAATTAGAACAATCTGCCGAAGGTTATCCATCCATTCATTTTACTGTTCTATTCCACTGTTGCAATTTATTGCTATGAATGATTATTAGACTTTTACATAACTCAATTAGGAAGGAACATAGACTGCTACTTCCAAATGGGATTAGGCTTTAGTAATAACATATTCCTTGTATAGACTTTCCAACAAAATCCATATCCCTGCTAATTCTTCCAGTAGTAGTAGGGATATTATTTTATTGCAGTTCTATTGAAAAATGACTTCGGGTTTATTATGCTAGCTACACTACTCTGTGTACGATGCTTGCAATAATCCTTGCACATGCAGCCTTACCTTTAAACTTATTTTAGGTTAAGTATAAAAAAAACTCCATAGGATACGTACATGCCTATTTCAAGTAAAAGGAAAATGTTTGTTTCCTCTCGTGCAGTACTTTTTTAGTAAGGTAAAGTGGAAAGACGCTTCACGTCACGTTATTGCCGACGTCAATTGACTTAACTCTGTTACTAACTTAGCATGTCTAAGCTGATATGTCTAAGTGGAATCAGTCTGGATCTGGATTATCGATTCCTAAAGATCAATCAACTATTTTTTACTATCTATTCTTATCCTAGAGAAGAGCATTGAGCCAAGGAAGTTTTGTAGACAGAGACATTGATATTATACTTCCTCATTAACTTTTTTCGGCAATAAAGCTCTGATAGCATCAAGTAAGCAAGTACCTAAAATAGTCGTAGAGTTGGTCGGTAGCCAAGTAGACTGCTGTTGCATAATAAAATGTAAATTAACTTTGGATCAATACACGCTGAATAAATCAAGCCGGTCATGAAGGCTCGGGCGTGAGGTCGGGTTAATTGGGTTTGTAAAAGTAAAACGTGAGCGGAATCTTTATGAATTTATATAATTAGTCGTACAGTTTCCTGGATTTACTCTTCTGAAATGTGGTCTTGTTCAGATATACTAACGTATAAGGTTATGCTATGTTGCTAATGATAATAATGAAGATAAATAATCTGAAAGTGAACGTTACCTGATGAGAATCTGGAAAAGATGATGAGTTAACTTTTAGGTCAGAGTACAAGGGTTGGGCTAAGAACGGGGTTGCAGGGATGGATTTGTTACTTTCACAGCTATTTTAGTCCATGAATAAATATTTCAAACTTTTATGTCCACCAGAACCAGAAAAATAGATCAATAATTATTAATATTTATATCAGCTTCTTGCTTTTGTGGAAGACTTTGAACACGACGATGACGAGCTATGCTATTGTAAGTATTACTGATTGAAAGCCAACTTCTCGTAATGTTCTTTTTAGAATGAAGAACACCAGTTTTGGGAAGAACGGTGGAATTTCTCTGGGTGGATTTGCATCAATCAATTACTCCTTTCTGACACAAGTCATAAGTGTTAACTTTTTAGAGTTTAGTTCTAGAACCTTATCCTCTTTCCTGTATTATAGGAACCTATTTGTTGGCTAGTATTGATGCTGCTTCAATTAATATTTTTCCAAAATATCTATGATGGGATATTCTTCTTGAGATGTGGTTGGTTGGGATTTCAAGCCTTTGTTTCTTTCTCCTGTGGGTGGAGGTTCAATACTTTTTGTGGGCTAACAGGTAGTTTATCGATTGGGTGTTGATGGCTATTAGTATAGTGGGTGGAGTAGGTTAAACTCTCAAAAATAAATGCACGATTTTAAATGTTCTGATTTGTACAATGTTCAAATTTCTTCGAAAGTATTATACTTTTTTGGCCGTTGATTCTTTTGCATCGTTTACAGATGTTATCAAGAGATCGTACTATTGATATTTATTATATCCTACCTGGATGTCTGTATACTTATCCGTATTCAACCTATATGTTTACCTGTAGCTAATTATTAGGTACGTGGTTTTTAACCCTAGCGATGATGTCTAGCTTATTTTATTCCAGTTATTGTAACAAAAATATACAACAGGCTAAATATGTAACAGTAAATATTCTGCAGTTAAGACAAGTTGTAGCAGTAGTATTAGCTTGACACAAAATATTATTACAATTTAGGCTTAGAAATAATTAATAAGTACAATATGCTAAAAATTTATTAAACTTAGGCAAAAAGGGCGAAGCAGTAATCGCCCCAACGCAAAGAAGTCTTCTGGGATGGAGTATTCTTCGTTTTGAAACTCAGCCCGAACATCTACGAAACTTTTTCATTAGGAGTCCTTAAATACTCACACATTTGAATTATATTATTCCTCCAAATTTTATGGCAATAGCAGTTGTAGTTTTGGAGCTGTAGTGGTAGTAAATCTATGTACTTTACTGGATCTTATAGATCAATCTTGGTTCAATAACTGTTGTTTAGTTATAATTATGCATATCACTCGATTGGGGATGATCCCTGACCCTCAAGGCTGTTAGGATATGAATGGAGTTAGTGTGCCAATCTTTTATTTGTAATTAAAATGTATTTATCCATAATAATATTTTCAATCGTGTTAAAAGTTTTTTGAAAAGTCGCCAGCAAAACTTTCTTTACGTTATAATTATATTTTCGATTAAAGCAAAAGTTCAACTTTCACTTTTTTATTTATCTCAGTTCAAGGTAGCAAAGAGAAAGGTACTCGGTACAAGAGTAGTAGCAGTAATAGCAAGCACCAATTTAAGTAATCACCCGTCGTTTATATATATGAATTATGCTAAATTATAATTACATTACTTTCCCAGAATCAAATCCACACCGTCTGATTATTGGTATTAATGTTGGAATAAATTATTCAGCTTTTAACCCTATGGCTTTTGTTTTAATAAATCGGGTTAAATGTAATCGAACACACTTCCTAGCACCCCCAAAGAGCAATAGGGAGAAAGCTGTGATGCTGTGATACTTTTCCAGTTGGTTGTCTAGATTTTAGGTGGCTGTGTATTACTTAACTAACGGTGACGACTGAATAAGGACGTCGACAAGGGTAAGTCAGTGATTCCTATTGGTGATGGTATAATATATTATTGGCAAAGACGATGACGGCGATGGAGAAAGGTAGTGTATAAACTTGTGTAGAAAGTATACAAAGCCGCCGTATTACCAGCAGCCAACAGCCAACAACTGAACCCAGCAGCAGACTTTCGCTCCGTCTCCTACTCAGGCTGTAATGTTTTAAAAGTAGAGAATTACATAGGGAACTTTCTCCGGTTGGTTAGTGGTAGTAGTCTCGAGTAAATATAAGTAACCTAATACGACCGTGCAGTAGTGTAGACTTTCCAGTCCTTGCTTTACTGCCTGGTCTTCTTCGGGCGTAAGTATCTGCTATCTAGTACATAGAAATTCTTGAAACTCTTGGCTGAAGAGTTTTACTAAAGGAGCTCCATAGAGTTAGTCGACATTGGGAACGATCCGGTGCAATGCTAGGTTAAGGATGGGTAGAGCTTCCACTTTCTAATAATACGGGTAACACACGGGTTCTATTCGGTGCTGAGCTGTGTTGGGCAGCGGTAGGGAGAAATGTTTTCAGTTTTATCGGGGAATACTATTCAACCGACTTGACTAGGTTTGAAATGAAAGTTAGTTTGGTATAAGGAATCAGGTTGGGACTTGGGACTACTATGTATTCTGCCTTGCTTGCTTTACTTGAGTTGCATTCGGTACTAAAAGTATCTACGGGTGGAGGATGGAGCTTTCCCTAGTTGGTGGAATTGCCTACCTGCCACTTGCCACTACTTTGAACTTAGCGTGGTTGTGTATGGGAGAAATACTCCAGAAAGTATCGATCCCTGCCCTCGTTTCGAAATACAACTGTAGTAGTTCTATAGCTAGAGAGTTAAGCAACTAGGTTTTGGTAAATGCAAGACGTATGCTAAGTGTGGCACTTGTCAGGAGTAAAAGTAAATTGTGAAGGAAGTATGTAGGTAGGCACTGCATGATTGTTGTGTTGAAGTTGATTGTGTTAATGGGGCGGTAACCGATTAAAAAAAAGCTTTTATTGCTCCGTCAATTACTTATTTTAATGGAAGTGAAAGTGTTTTAAGATAGGGTGGTATAGAAGGACTTTTAATAAAGCTTGGGAGTGTCATTCTATCAGTATTATTTTAGCCGTTGGTAGGAATGAGTGGGGTGTTTGTAAATGGTTGGGGTAGTGGCAGGTGCATATAATAAAGATGTTCATATTTTATGAAAACATTATGGATTCCATTAGTGAAATTTTAAATTGGCAGCATCAAAATTATTACTCTTATTAAAGTGGTTTATGATTATGATCTATTCGAGGATTACTTGATAAATCTACAGAGCTTTCTATGAATTTGCTTTGTTGTTTTAAGAAAGTGTGTAGAATTGCGTGAAATTGACAAATAAAGCAGCCAAACTGTTGTTTGTCTCTCATTTTTTACGACGAAATATATAAGACACAATTTCTTCTTCGCATAAATAAAACATGACAAATAGTAACTAACGTAGCTATAAAATTCGTGTGCTTCAATCACATTCTAAAATCAGCCACCAAACTTAATGATGAAACTTAGCAAAATCTTCGTATCACTTTGATCTTTTGACCTTTCGTCTGAAAGTAAGTCTTCCTAAAGCTCTCACAAGCTGTCCCACAAGCACATCCTCTTTCATTTACCATCATTGCTCCATTTATTTGGCCGATCTCATCCCTTTTTTTCTGGAGACTTGCCATGTCCCAATTTCGATTTTCTCCAACATACTACCCGAAAATAGAAGCTTGATTAACACGAAAACAGCATCAGTAGCAACGGACGATAAAGTAGTAGAAACAGAGTAAAGGGATCCTTCTTCTATTTGTCCTTCGTCCGTTGTTTTTTTTATTGTAACCTGAGGAGTATCCCATCTGTATTAGAATAAGGCTGTCTCCCAGCTTCGTTCACATAGCTCCAAAGGATTCCTGGAACGGCTAGGAGGATGATGATGAGTTGATGATTACTTTGGTAAAGAAGGTACAGAGTAAAAAATACCCGCCCGGGTAGGACATGCGTCATCACTAAAACAGGCGGAGAAAGTTTTGGGATTGGATACCCGGATCTTAAGGCGTGGGTAGTATGCTGGTTGTGCTGGCTGGGCTATTAATCCATTCATTGTGAAAGGGAATGATAAAAGGTCACATCCTGTCCCAGACAAGGAGCTAGAACGGAATAGTATACGACTCGACAAAAACTTTCTCTTACAATACAAGAGTATTGAATATTAGGGAATTATGCACGCCCAACCCAAGGTTAAGTTTATGTCAAAACTGTCCAGAGAAGTGACAGTATTTAATCTTTAACTTGGTAGACGGTAGACGGTATTGGGGGGTCTTTCTGTTGGGATTGGTAATGAAATTATTATGAATAAGGAAACAGTTACAATTAAAGGGATAAGGATAATCATAAGAAAGATCAAGACAGATGAGTTTACTTTATACAGTTTTAAAAAGATGCCAGGTCAAAAAGTTTCAGTTAATTCATTTCAGGGTGTGACTGGAAGAATATTAATCGTGTCTATCTCACAAGTTCTGAGTACAAGGAGCATGGTAATATGTAATTGAGTTAAAATAAGTTTTCCTCAAGAGAACGCTTAATTTGATTGCTTCCACTTAAATTACATATTAAGTAAGTGGATTGTTTCAAACTTGTCATCAATTACCTCCCACTGGTGATCCCATTACGTTGGGATAAAAGTTTTTTACTTTCACAGAATCCGTAGTTGACAATCTTGTTTGATTGAGAGAAAAAAATAATCCTAAACTTTAAAGTCAGACTTAAAGCAGATTTAATGTATACCGGAGAGGATTTATTCTTTACCTAAACTTTATAAATGATGATTTAAGAAGGAGTGAGGTTTAGGTTACACTCATATTTTAGTGGTCTGTCAGTAAATATAGATAATGAAAATGAGGAAACGAAAAATTAATCAGCTACTTAAGATTTCGGGATTTTAATGCTGCATTCAAGTAATGGAAATCCAGTTTGCATGTCCTCTTTTAACTGAGTAACAACCTTCATTTAGTTGCCACTTTCCTTTTCAGGCATGGGACCTTAGCTGGCAGGGATAGACAAATAAATAAAAGAGTTGGGGTTTTGAGACAGAAAGTAGGTCGGAACTGGATGAAAGATTCCGGTGGAAGACCATGCACAACCCATCGGCCACCCCACCCTGAATGTCGATGTGGGTTGTATTCACGTCCACGAAGAGGCTGGCTGATTCATATCCCAAATCGCGGAAAGTATCCCAAATCGGAAAACTATAGTTTCTTATAACCAAACCATTAGTAGACTGACTTCTTGAAGGAAGTTTAATCCAAAATTCCACTTACAAATAATTTTATTACAAGTTTATGTGGTATTTTATTTTTATTAGGTTTTGTACCAAACCAGTAGCTATTTATTGATACATTTATTAGCAGAAGTGGTAAATAATAGATGGGTTCTCATTTTCGTTGAAAACTATTCTATAACCTATACTTATGATTACAATCACTGATTCATTCAAATCCCTCCGTTGTCCTTGCTTTAAAAAATGTAATTTTGAGCTTACAAAGTGACAGTATCCTTGGGATGTTCATTTATATGTTAAATGCAGCATATTGAGGTGGAGGTGAAATATGTATTAATAGTATGCTGTGGTGGTTAGCCGTAATTTTCTACTTACAACCAAACTTTGGTGTGTCTTATTTTATTGTTCTGCAAAAAAAAAGGAACGCAAGGAAAAACGCATGATATTTGGACACGCGAAACATGCCAAGCAATTTACACGAATTTGGATACTTCGCCCACTCATATCGTCGGATATTAAAATTCTTACCTCACGCTTCTATTTTAGTAGGCAGGTTATTTTCTGCCGAGTTTTGCATGCGGCAATAAACGTAATGACCTTAAAAATGTAATTGTTACGAGGAAATAATCGCTGAGTCTGATGCATAATATGCATAGTATAATATTTCATGGATCGACGTAGGTTCATACTTTTTCTACTGTGATATAAACAAGCTCCTAGAGTAGAGCGTATAAACATGAATACACTAAACAGACCATTTTAAAAATCTCTAATAATATACTGTTTTTACGGGAGAAATCTAGCGAACAACTTTGCAAAGAGGTGATGAAAGTTAACAGAAGCATTAATTATAAAAAATGCAAAATGCAAAATTCTAAAGCAAATACAAAATTTTTTTCACCGTTCATTTAAAATCTGAAGTTGTAGATCACGATGATATTTGTCCGTGTATGAATTACTTCCCAAAAATCATCATTTGCTAAATTTCGACTTTACGAAATTCACACCGAATTCGAATTCTATCTTCAAACTTACCGTCGATATCGGAAAGTATCTACAAAAACTTCTGTAATGAGCCTCCACGTTCGATTGCGGAGAAAGTAGGTGAAAGCGCCAGCTTGTGCCCGGATTCCACACAAATTCAGCTAGTATTTCGCTATTCGAGCTCGTAAAACTTTGTTGCTGGAACCAAATGCTCAAAGCTTCTTGCTAAAACGCCACACCTACACATAGAGGCAACCGTATATGCTTTCATTAACATTAAAATAAGTAGTCCATTAAAAAGAATAGAGTAGAGTTAGTTATTCAAGATTGAACACGCAGTGCTGAGAAGAGGATATTGATTTATGACATTTGGTAGGGATAGCCACGTCTGTTAAGGATATTCATAAATATAAATATAAATGCTAATGTTAAGATACACTCGATTTAATTATAATTTTAATTTTCCTCCACTAAAACACGTATTATAAGCAACCAAAGCTAAGCATAATTTTATCCCTTTTCCTTCCTGAAGCTGGGGTAATTGCGGTGGGACTTATTTAATAAATACAACTGCAACTTTATATCCCCGTCGTATTACTCGCTTGTCATTCACTTGAATTTACTGAAACAATTGTAATAACAGTTAGAGAAATCCAGTCCAAAATCACAATAATGAACAAAGTAGGAATTTTTGCCATTTTTGCCGTCCTCGTAGCAGTGGCTATTGTTGTCCAGGCTCAGGATGAGAATGGAGAGTACGATGAGCGTAAGTAAACGTCTAGCATTGAGCATTATGTTGGTATTTTTATAGCATTTTTTATAAATGAGCTAAGATTTATTTTACTATTGAATATTGCAGAACGAGATGCTCGGTCTTTCAACGATTTCAATGAAGCAGCGGACTACTCGGACTTTGCGGATGCTAAAGAAGCAGCAAGGGATGTGAGACAAACTTCGTTTGACGACGAGGATGATGAAGATGATGCTGAATAAAATTTTAGAACTGGGTGGAATTAAGCTAAATTATTTTGCAATATTGAACAAATGTAGTACAAAATAAAAAAATTTCCTATCATAATTTTCAATAATATGTAAAATTGGCAGTAGTAAATAAAAAACCAATACAACGAAATTGATCACCTTTTTATTTCTTATTGTTGGATAGATATCATAATTCGTATTGGGCTTACGTTTTCCTGGTAATATTTGTGACTGACATTAATTAATTCTTAGTTTAATGTTGCTTTTATCTGCGGTTAGCAAAAGGAAACTTTCTGTGGTTTTGGAAATACCTTGAAACGAATTTTGCATTCAACATAGCTAATTGATGAGAAATACGAGCTATATTTATCATCCATACAAATAACCCTTATTCGTGGCTTAGTTTGACCACGATGCCGGAAGGAAACTATGGTTGATAACTTCTGTAACTGTATTACATGATCAAACTTAGTTTCATAATGTTCAAATGGTTTTTAATTTTTCATGTTTGTAGTTGTTACTCAACAAAGCTAAATCCTTTACTATCTAATAAAATAATTTAAAGCTAAAATGAAGCCTGCATCTGAAATACTTATTATTACTTTCCTTATCGTTTTATCCATCCTTCTTCTAGGAGTATTGGCTCAGGATGATGATGGATACTATGATATCGAGCCAGGTAATTTGATGAATTATTTTCATTCCTGAGTGAAATATAAATTGTATGCGCCCTATTTTTATCCACAGAATCGCCTCGGCTGGTGAGATCGTACACATATGGGAATGGGAAATACCTTGGGCCATTTGAAAACCGGAATATTCGATCATATGGAAGATATCTTATTGACCAAGAATGATCATTATCATAAAATAGGGTCAGTGGTACTGACGGCATAATTTCCAGTTCTTCCTTATTTTATTAAAGTTGAATCTTGCTGATTTTAACTCATTTTTTAAATTACCTACTACAAATCGAATAAAATGTTGTGAATAAAAATTTACTTCTTGTTTAATATCCACGGGATTCTATTAATTTTATACAAAATATTTCAGATAAAGTTAGCACAGAGTCTCCAAGCACTTTCGTTTAGTAGTATTGCACATGATTTCATTGTTTAGTGGGCTTTTGAATGCTCAACTGTTATTTTAGGTAAGTAGTTACGTATTGTTTATGTAGGACAGGTTGTTGTTTGCCATTACTCCCTCCATATTCCACATCAATTAGGCAATTAAGGAATCAAATAATTTGCTATCGTACATTTTTGTTGCCTACATTTATCTACCCTACCTTGACAGAAAATTCATGACTCATTAAAATGTAATATTGTTTTAATCGGTACATGAAATACAAAATACTCCCTTTCATGTCCTTCGCTTCCCCTTACAGGTTTGTTTTACAAGTGCATTTGCCAAAACTTGACTTTCCTATAATTTCCCATCCCTGTGATAACCAATAATCGATCCTGATTTATACTACAACCATAACTAAGTCGGTAGTAGAAACTAAGGTCGTGAAACGACGAACTTGCTAATGGCAATTCGAACTTTTGCATTTATTTTCTAAAGTAAAGTAAAAATTAAAATCAACTTTTATTTATACAACAAACCGAACGTATTGCTTTCACTTTCAACGGTTTCAGCTCAACCATCTAAATTCGTGCAAGTGGTTATTTTATTACTTTCAAGTGGTATTCCTTGTTAAAAGAAACTTCTTAATTTTTAAGTGAAATTACCATGTTGTAAATATACCAATTGTTTTAAAAGTCTTCTATTAATCCATGCATCTGCCGGTTAGATAAAAACTCATTCACTCTCCATCTAAGATTCCTATACACACTTCTTGTAGTGCTTGGTTTGATCGACTATAAGGATTTGGTGGATTTAATAACGCCTTCCAATTTGACAAAGTGTTTCTTCAACTTAAATATCCTCTTGTTCTAAAGAGCCGAGCCCCACTAAGTTATTCAAAGACGAAAAATGGACAGTTAACCTAACAGAGTATGAAAAACGGAGGTTTAGATTTAGAAAAGGCGAATAAAACGAAAGCCTGAGATGAAGGACTTTGAATAAATTTCAATTCCATTCGTATATTTAAGAGTACATTAAATTTTGATTACCTTTCACCAACTAACGACACGTCATGCATTTTCTCAAGTGTGTTTTACTCAGCTAAAGCTTCACCTTCAAATTTTTCAATATTGCAAAGACAAAACACATACATACTCCTAAGAACTATAAACACTGGTCTTTAAACTTACTTAACTGCTTTACTTTTAAATTATCATGTGTAATGCTAATGCTGCAAGCAACTATAGATCGATATCGGAATCGAAACTTTGAACTAAATGTTAGTCATTGCTTTGTACTCTGCAGAATAGCTTGGTATTTGAGTTTAACCCTTTGTTTTAAGTCTTGCAAGTTGCAAATCTACTAAAAATCAAGTGGAGGAATCGAAAGTATGATTAATTAGTTTTAAAATACTTTAGGAGTAGTTGACCCTGTAGGTTCTTCAAGGGTGATTTTTGGCTTATTTCCTGCTGCCACAGAAATGACCACGGAATCCCCAAAACTTATGTCGGTTGAAAAGATTCTAGAGGACACAAATCTATTACCGGCTACAGTGCCAACTGGACCTTTGTCTGGGGGAATTGTTACTCAACAACCGTTAAGGGAAGATGCTCTAGAGCCTTTATCAAATTTAGGTGCAACGCGTAAACAGTCAATAGCAGGAGGACCAGGTAGTTCTATGATTTCATTAATTAAGTGAACAACATTTTTGAGGTCCAAATTGTTTCTGATTTTTTTGAAATAACTGGCATTAATTAAGTGAACAACATTTTTGAGGTCCAAATTGTTTCTGATTTTTTTGAAATAACTGGCATTAATTAAGTGAACAACATTTTTGAGGTCCAAATTGTTTCTGATTTTTTTGAAATAACTGGACATTCACCAAAAGTATAAAATCTCATGAATTGTATACTCTGAATTAAATGGATAAATGATTCGTGTATTTTGCCGTTTTCCCCGAGCTTTATAAAATATTCAGGTGGCCTTCATCCTACTTTTACAAGGAGTTTATATGTATTTCTATGGATTACTTTTGTTCGTAGGTAGTAAAAACACAGTAAAAAACTTAAGTGGTATTCTGTTGAGTTTGTTCTACTAAAAAGGTTCTGTAATCAATAATAAAAAAAATTAAAGCATTATTCCGTAGTCCGAACTTGTTGTTTGCAAAGTGGGTTGTACCGGGTTATTGCAGAATTTCGCTTTACTTTTATCACTAAGTTTTTGGATTTAGGCCACAGAAGAGCCAGTCAAAGTCGAAGGCAGCCGCAACCTCCTCGTAAGATTAATCCTAGTGGTTTGGCAAGACTCTCTGCTACTGAACACCTTTTGGTAGAAATTGATCTGAGTAATGGAAATATGAATTTGAAAGGGAAATATCTTGAAATTTAACTTTTCTGGGTATAAAAAAAAGCAGATTGAGTTTTTGTTATAAACTCTAGGTTGTTTCCGATGTGATTGGCAAACAACGTATTCAATCAAGGACGCTTTGGAAGTTGAGTCTGAAATTTTTAAGGCTACTGAAGAACTTAGCTGTTGTAACTGTGGGGGCTTGAGAAATGTTGTTATACGGGATAGGGACAATATGCCCGTTGCAAGGACTTGTTTCAAAGAGAAATATTGCTTTTATAACAGCCTTGTAAGCTTATAACATCAATAGCATTACTTTCTTTGTAAATTGGTAATTATTTAATGAAATTTATGAGCCATGTTCACAAAGGTACTTGCAGTCTACTCTCCACCTGAATCGCTTATTGGGACGGTTGAGGAATTTTCAGGCTTATGTATGCAATCTTCGAAATGGATTCTTGGAGATCAGGATGGCAACAATCTCTTTCGGATAGAATATAGCTCAAAATTTTGCAACACTTTCTTTACTGTAGGCCAAACTATAAAAAGTAAAGAGTTGAGAGCTTTTGCTTTAATTTTTTTAACAAATGTGTGTAATAAATTTCCACAGGTATTATCACTTGAAAACGGGCTTAGCAAAGTGGCCAAAGTTCTGCATAAAGAAAAACGAAAGCTACGCCTTCAGTTTTTAACTAAATTGAGCATAACTAACAAGCTGATAATTGTTGGATTTTGTATTGGACTTGTAAGTTAACGGTGGACTTATTCAGTACGAAAATAACAAATAGCATAGATAACGCTTTCTTGTTTTACAGATTCATAAAAATATGACGCAAGATGCCGAACAAACTGTTTCATAAAGTTGTAGTAAATTTTTGGAAAGTTGAATATAATTGAAATCTATGAAAACTGTTTTAATTTAACTGCTTCTATGCAAAAATTACTTATATACCTCCAATATATTTCCGTCTCTTATTGACGCTTAACAATATTCAGTTTAAGAATCGATGAAATAAAATCAATAAAATAATACTTTTACCAAAGCCTTGACCTGCTCTGCGGGTAAGTTTATTTGTCAGCAAAATAAGTTACCTACAAAGGAACTCCGTATCAGGATTAATAATACAAACGATTAATCTTTGTTATTTATTTCCTCTGACAAAAAGTAGAGAGCTTCTTAATGACATGAATCTATCATCTTTTACTTCTCACACTCACACTCCACTTTCCCACAGACATATCAACACCCAAATCTATACTAATGATAATAAAATTAGTATTATTCTTCATATCTCTATCCAAACAACAATAAACCCCGAATCGAAGCGACTTTCTCGCTAAAAAGTTGGTAAATGGATATTGAACTATTGGATACCTTTGTTATTTTTGCCAAAAGTAAGAGGGTTTCCTAACGAACTGATTGCTTGAAGTTGGAGTTCAGTTTCGCCTGTACAAAACAAGTGTAGAAATTCCATACTTAGCGTGTATGTGTGTATTAGGCATTGTAGTTTAATTGAACGTCTATTTTATGTGGCATTGGCCTTGTATTCATATTCCTTTATTAGTAATATATATATTTTTCTTAAAAAAGGATGCATGTTTTCAAGAGTATTAATCAATCCTTCCAAAAATGGTGTGCAATATGAAGCATTTGTAGCCTGCTTTCCCTATACCCAAGAATAACTGTGTATGTATAGATCGCAATTGATGAGGATTAGTCTGAGACATGATAGGTAGTAAATCGTTATTTACATTTGTCCTAAAAGCTAAGTAAATAGAGACAGCGATGCTTCATTTCACTCTTGGACTCCAGGGGTATTAAAAGGGTTCAGGAACGTCATAAACCATGACAGGAGATCAAGTACCCGTGCAAATAAACCCCCAGGAGGCATATGAGCTTACCGAGGTGAAGATCCGGAAACACAAATTTGTGAAGTTGCCTTATATACCAAAGAAGGTTGACTTTTTCAGCCTAGCAGGGAAAACAAGGTTGGTAAGAATTTGGAATGATAATAGCCTTAGTGACGAGATAATGTTTACTGGAGGGGATGTCGGGCCTAGCGATGCTTTCGTTAGGGAGCAAGTATCGGATTTTGTTCAGCATTACATCTTGAAGCGAGCCAGAAGGTACAGGACTCTAGACTTTACTGAAGCTTTACGGCAAAATTGTTTACGGGAGTTTTTTAACCTTGTGATTTGTGCCTAGATTGTCATCAGACAAACAAACCTTGTACTCCCAGCTTTCAGAAATGCAGAAATCTAACAAGAGGAAAGGTCCCCAGGTTTATTCAACGTATGAAAAATACATTAAAGAAAGGAATGAATATGTTGACCGGAGTAGATCGTTGCTAGAAGTGGAACGAGTTAAACAATTGCAGCTTTCTGGTCAAACAAAGGTATCACCACCGGATGAAGTTTTACAAAATCCAGTTTACAGGTAACGTGAAGAAGAAATTTAAAAATTGGAATGGAAATATTTAGAAAAATGAAGCTGAAATATGCATCTTTCAATTGGTAAATTAGTAAAATGCCATCTGTCCTATTTTAAAAGGGTCAAAAGATTGCTGGACAAGTTAAGAATACTCGATAAACAAGAATATGATATAAAAGTCCATCCTTTAAGTATTGACATTTATTCCAATGAAAAAATTAAAATTCTACATGAACAAAGTTTAAGGAATGAGAAGAAAGGAAGTATTTATCATAATTCAGAAGAATCACCAGATGTACCATCAGAACCTTTAACAGGAGCTACAACTACAGCCTCCAGTCCGAGTTGCACTCTGGTCACCCAATCGAGGTCGTCTTCGTCTGGATTTCATGGTGAACCTTAAATTTATAATCGATCCCTACTTGCCAACTGATAGCAGTCCTTGCATAGCTTTATTATGAGCAATTTTTTTATAGATATGACTATGACATCGCCTGTCTCAAGACCCGGCTCGAAGTTGCCATACAATCCAGCCTCTACATCTGTAAGCAGTACATCCCGAAGCGTTTCTTATCGCAGTTGCAGTAGGAGGTCAGAAGTGGGTGCGTTGCATTTTATAAGCATGGTTTCTGATGCATCAGATGAAGATACTTCTTTGATTAGTCAGGACTCCGTGTGTTAAGTTGAATTTGAAACTTTAGCAAAACAGTACATAATATTAAAGACGTTGTGAAAATGTTTATGATGATAATTCTGCTTGTTATCTTGATGTACTTATTCTACGTATTATATTCTAGTACTATTGCATAAATTATTCTAAAGGAAATCATCCCACACCACACATCAATTAACACAACATTCATGCAATCTTGTCATTTCCAATCGAATTTATTCGTATGCAGCCACAAATTGATCAATTATTTTTCATTTACAGCTCAGTACTTTATAACTAGGGTTTTAGCTACTTAATCCTAGCTTCTCAGTGGAGTTCAGTCCTTTGTCAAATTGAATTCTGTGATCCGTTGTGGTACTAACGTACACAAATAATTTGTCCATGTCCTCAAACTTTACCTCAAACTTGATGAAGCTGCCTTCTGCAGTATCAGCAAAGACTGAGAGTAAAGAGTCCCATTTAAGAGCAAAAGTACAGTTTGCAATTGGGTGCAACCAGGCTTGACCAAAGTAACCATAATCCATGTACAGAGACGTGGTGTTGTCTTTGGGAGTTTCTTTAATTGACAGGGTCATATCACCTACGCCATAAATCATACATTATTTACAGTTTATGAAGCGTAAAAAATGCACAAGTAAAAATCTGAATTAATTTTCGAACCATTTAAAAGGCTTCCGTAATGCCCGACTAGTCCCTTGATATCGCAAGTTTCTGTGATGGAGACAGCATCTATTTTTCCTACGGAATCTGAAGAGGTTTGGTTCGTCAACGCCTGGGTTTTATTACTAGGAACATCCGAGGCCTGGGTTTCGGTTCGGAGTCGGGTTGAATCTAATGACGGGGGTTTTTCACCCTCTGGAACGGTTTTACGAATCTCTTTCCCTAACAATCATGATCATTCACCGTTTATCATCCATTTATTTTAAAATAGTTTTCAATCCTATCCTATTTATTTTTATTTACTAAGTAAGTAGTACCTAAGATGATAGAAAGTATCTCCCACTGCAAATTAGCGTGACCGCTCGTCTGCGAAGAAATGTATCCCGGACCGTTTGTACTCGTGTAAATCCCTAACCCAAGCTCAGGATAGAAACTTAGTAATGTCTCATACACAGGCAAATATCCTGCGTGGGCAATCATTTCCCAACCTATTTGATAAAATCGTAAATAGTTTAGTTTAAGCATGCTGTATGCACCAAGAAATAATTTCTAAATACTGAACTTCACCATTGTAAACTCCATTTGTCAGGCCTAAGGCGTAGGAATATGTGAATTTTACGACATCCAAGTCAGAGCGCTTTGCTTGTCGAGGTGTTTCATAAACTATAGAGCTCTTGTATAGTTGCTCCATAACATTCTGCAAAGTTTATCATTCGCTTTAAAAAATTAGTAGTTTATAATGATTATTTCAATGAAGACCTTTGAAGAATCAACCTAGATACCTGTGGAAGTACTTCCTTTCCATCAACCCTGCCTTTATTCAAGTGGAACTTTAAATACCTTGCCATATCATTCGCAGAGCTTAAAATTCCTCCGGCCGGATTCGCAAAAGCTACAATCCTGCCGAACGTTAATAAAAGTCAATCAAACTGATCACTTTTTTAACACATCTTTTAATCATTAACTTACTTAAGCAATTCTGAATTGTACTGTTTGAACTCATTTTCTTTCCAATAATATAATTGACATCTCAACGGCATTTCATCATGTTTATCCTTCTTTGTCACAAAAGTTGTGTCCTTCATTCCAATGGAGTCGAAAAGGGATTGTGCCTATGACAAGAATATAAAACTAAGCTTGAAGCCCCTTCCCAAAAAGTAGCACCCGATAGTTTGTACTTTACTTACGGACTCTTCGTATGAAGATGCGTTCAAAATCTTGGCTGAAATATCACCGACTAGCATGTAATGGTTGTTACTGTACGTAATTTTAGTTCGGAATCCGCATTTCTCTTTTGAATACCTGAGCCTCCTGTAGAGTCAGACAAACTTATATTCCTGATCTCGATTTCTTGTTTTTTACTTAAACTTATTCGTTCGTAGTAAGTCTAATTAGTAACTTATACTCACTTGAGTGCATCTTCCCTTTGGGTAAAGGGTACACTGAAGAAAGCCAATCGGTGTTGATCATGCATACATACTCGGTGAGACAGGAGATCTCTAAAAGTCGTTTGCTCATTGCGATACCTAAAGTAATATGTGGAGATCATTGTAAAAATCTTCCAAAATATTGTAAATAACTCATACAGAATTTTTTTTAAACTAAGTTTTCCAAAAAGTTTTGAGCAAACTTGTTTTTTTATTTCAAAATCTGACTCAAGCTCTTACTCATCCCCTAGACTGAGGTCATAACTAGGTACCAATTTTCGAATTGGAGTATCCAACGCTTCTTTTAAATCAGGAAACTGGTCATGGAGCGCTTTAACGGCCAAGGTTGCTGTAAAGCTCTGCAATCAGTGCAAATACATCTTGAGTATGAGTTGTTGTTTTGAAAAATGTATAGCTAGATAATTCCTCTTTAATAAGTAGCAAAGTTTTGTTGCAGGCCGTTTATACCTTAGTCACTGATCCTATGCCAAAAAGGGTGTTTTCATCTACAGATTCATTTTTCTCTACATTTTTCAACCCATACCCTCGTACATAGTAATTGGTATTGTTGTAAACTATTGCTAAACTTAATCCTGGAACATGATTCTGCGGTAGAAAAATTTCTTGAATGTAGTTATCAATTTTTTCTTTAATTTTCGGGTCTAAAGTTACGGGTTCTGCAACTTTAGAGCTATCAGGTTTAGAAGTAGAACCATAAGTGACCGACCCAAGCACCGCGCACAAGTAAAAGGCTATAAAAATCTTCATATTTTCAGATCGACTGCGGAACAGTCACAGTAAACCGTTTAAAAAATATGAGAATTCCCTAGTTTATGTCCTATTCTTGTATTTGATTAAAATAAAAACTAAGAATAGTAGCTTAGAGGGTATATGAAACGTGATGATGTAAATACAGAGAAACCTCAGATATTTAATAAGTATGAGAAGCTGCATAAAAAAGCAAACACTTGTGCTGAAATAATAACTAGCTAAGGCTTAGGGAATCATGAAAAAAACAAGTTACGCGAGTTCCAGTCCATGGCTTTACAAAATTAATACAATATTATTAACACAGTAGTAATTAAATTATACACCTGTTTTAGATAGTCGGCTAATTCTACTGGAGATCTTTAAATCGACCTTGGTCTACAAATAGTTAAACATAAGCGAAATGTAAGCAGGAATTACGCTAGGTTAGGTACCTTATTTTTGTCTGTAGGACGATTGAAGATTAGTAATTAAAATTATAAGCTTCCCCCATGGTAAATCTACACACGCTACACGCTAAGCTAGCACTGTCTTTGCTTAGATTCAAAACATAAAACAACAACTGTTTTTTTAATGTGTAGAAGACATCTTTTATAAATCCTTAGTTGAACGACAACCAAGATTATTTATGAATTATGATGAATGATGGAGGAAGGTAATCATAGTATGACGTTACGCAGCGTCGGAATCGCCATGGACGAGCCCTATCTCCTGCTCATCATCGCGTCGTATTTGATGTTTAGCATATGCATTCAAAACCTCTTTAAATTCGTCCCTCTTCTTCTGTTCCTTGACCCAAATCCCAATAGTTGAAGGACTACATCGAGGTCCCACTAAAACAGCAACCTCGGCATACGTTTTTCCCTGTTCAACCATCTTCAACGCTCGTTCCTTCTCCGCTTTGGTGTATCGAGGATGTGGCGTAGCATTTAGGTCTTCATTTGGATCTGAAGGTCGGGTACTGGCACCAAATACTGCATAAAATAAACTTAAAAATTGTAGACAATATGCTTTTGACTTATCCTGGACTTTACACACATTATAAATATACATGTCCATAGTTTTCACACCGGTCACCTGTGCCTTTGAATATATTTGAATATTCCATAGCAATCCTACTTTATTCTACTTTATTCAAACAAAACGGTAAGAAACTAAGGTCTGGAAAAATGAATGGAATTAAAATTTTAGATTCCTGTTTAAACTCCTGTTCCACCCTTGGGAAAAAATTCATGGCAAGGTGTCGTAGAAATGTTATTCTCATTGCTGTACTACTTTAAAACATTAGGCAAGTCTTAATCTTAATAATGCTTCCAACCAAAGACACTCGAAGAGGGGAGGAATAGCGTGTGTAATGTCCAGGATAAGTCAAAAGCATATTGTCTACAATTTTACAATTTTTAAGTTTATTTTATGCAGTATTTGGTGCCAGTACCCGACCCTCAGATCCAAATGAAGACCTAAATGCTACGCCACATCCTCGATACACCAAAGCGGAGAAGGAACGAGCGTTGAAGATGGTTGAACAGGGAAAAACGTATGCCGAGGTTGCTGTTTTAGTGGGACCTCGATGTAGTCCTTCAACTATTGGGATTTGGGTCAAGGAACAGAAGAAGAGGGACGAATTTAAAGAGGTTTTGAATGCATATGCTAAACAACAAATACGACGCGATGATGAGCAGGATAGGGCTCGTCCATGGCGATTCCGACAGCGCCGCATTCGTTAGCGATTAAGCTACCGCGGCCTATAGAAGGATGGGGTTTACTTCTACACTAGAAAGTATCCATGCAAAACAGTCACGGTGCTGAGGTGGAGCCATATGATTCAATTTTTTATATGTCCATAAACATGAAACATTAAAAGTTTTTGTAAATGAGAGCAATAAAATCCATCTATGCTAATTGGGTGCCTCGAATCGAATCCATGCATTTTTAAGCTTTATAGAATCTATTTAGGTAGCTTAATGGGGTTTTGATCAAGGTGGATGACATTTTATGAATGCATCATAATCATTCATAATCATGGAGTAAAATTCAACATTCCTTTGGTGTAAAATCTTGTAGCGTTATTGCGTATTTGCTTATCAATGAATTGTTGAGAACCTTGGTGATACTTCTAAACAATTGGAATGAAACAGAAGTTTAGAAATAATTGGGCGGAGGATCGAAGTTTATGATCCGCTTATCTAAACGCTGACAGACGAGTTTTAAGAAAGTTTTAAATTATAACACTACACTTGCATGTTTATGCATACTAAACTATACTTACCCTGAGAGAAATATATTTCTTACTTCGTATAAAATGGCCCCTCGAGTTCCAGTGACAAACGCCAGTAAGCAGTAGTCTGAAAAATTATTTGTTACGTCTTTGTAAAAAGCCTTTCTCATAGTCATAACCTCCTTTTCATAAGAATCTACTGTCTCGTCAGATGAACGTCAAGCTCAAGCTCAAGCTGCTCAAGCTAACTATTACAATGATCAACTATCCAGACCCAGATACGATGTTCAGGACAAAGAACGAGCACTAGAATTGGTCGACCAGGGGATTAGCTACCGGGCAGTTGCTAAAATAATAGGGTCGACATGTAATTGTGGAACAGTTGGTTACTGGGTTAAACAACGAAAAGCGGAACGAGCAACGGAAGAATCTTTGAAGGGTTATCGAGAAATTCAGATTAAACGAGATAATGCACAGGATCGACATCGACCTGATGGACATCGTATGGCAGATCTAGGGACTTGACAAACTTGGAATGATACATGCAGTATGCGACAATTAGTCGGGGCACTCCGTATATAATGTAACTTCAAATCTGTATCTTTCATAAATGATAACCTGCCCCAGAATTATATACCATATATTTGACAGTATGATGAATTTGTGTAAGAAAAAATAAACTATTTGGTCAACGAAAAGGACACTAGAAAATAATACATCACAGTCTACTCCTTAAATTCATGAAAAAGACATAACACGAATAGTCACCGCATTAATATCATGGAGAACGTTCTAATGGCATCAAGTAAAGGAACATATTTTCATAGTTGATTTAGAATAAGAAAGACAGTACGATAGAATATGTCTCGTAAGTTTTTGTTGAGTTGAAGGCTAAACCTATTATTTCTTATCCTTTTGGGTCTTAAATGAATAAACAAGTTTATATTACATTTAAAAACGCATTGGCATAATGGCTCTTGCTGAGAGCAATATTTACTTGGTTATTCCAGAAAGTGCAGGCCCCAATAAATAGTCTTAATAGAACTTAACAGACTTTATTATTTCATTGCTATTTGACAATTGGGAATTTAAAACTTTGAATTGTATTGTAAAATAAAATAACCTTCCTTTCATATCATTTTTCATATCCATGCATTCAACTTCAGTATGAAATCCCCCACTTCACTACTGTATTTATCATGCCGATTCCTATCAAGGGATTCATCGGTAAAAAGAGCTTCCAGGTATTCAAAAATTTGCATAGATTATAATATTTTTAAAATAAGGCACTATGACTTAAAAACATGATCGCAAATGCTCTACACCTCTAGACATTACAAACTGGTAGTAGTGGGAGGAGGTTCTGGAGGATGTTCGGTGGCAGCGAAGTTTGCTCGGAAGTTGGATCCCTTATCTGTTGCAGTAATTGAGCCTAGTCAGGTTAACATAATAGATATCAATCTTCATTAGGGAAAATATTCCACTAAGTGGTCACTTTGGATTCATGTATATTTTTATTGATAAAGAACAGACGCATTACTACCAACCTATGTGGACCTTGGTTGGTGGGGGTATAAAAACTCTAGCTGATTCTAGTAAACCCATGGCATCTGTTTTACCCAAGGGGATAGCATGGATTAAGGAATGCGTGACTGGGTTCAACCCAGAAAAAAATGAACTATCGGTGTCTTCTTCAAGCGAACCCATTCAGTATGATTATCTTGTAATAGCGATGGGCATTCAGTTGAATTATGATCAGGTAATAGCCCTTGATTACAATATTGCAGTGGATGAGCGATGATGATTTTAAGGGTTGATAATGTAATCCAAATGGTTATTTCAGTTACACATTTAAACATTTTAAGATAAAAGGGCTTCCCGAAGCGTTCGAAACTCCTGGAGTATGTTCCAATTATTCTCCTAAGTACGTCAACAAAACTTTCGAAGCTCTTAAGAACTTTAAATCCGGAAATGCTATATTCACGTTTCCAAACACGCCAATTAAATGTGCAGGAGCTCCACAGAAAATTTTGTACCTTGCAGACAGCTACTTGCGAAAGGTTCAGTTTCATGCTTTAATAAAAGTACTGTTTGTTAACCATTTCAATGATTAAATCAAATCACCATAAAATTGTTTATAGAATGGAAAACGGCAAAATGCAAAACTTATGTATAACACATCCCTTGGAGTAATTTTTGGAGTTGAAAAATATGCACAGGCACTCTGGAAAGTTGTAGAATCTCGAGGGATTAGTGTAAACCTAAAAAAGAACCTTATTGAAGTTATTCCAAAGGAGAAGAAAGCGATTTTTATGGATTTAGAGAAAGGGAACACTGAAACCTTCGACGTAATAAATCTTATATAGTCCTGCTACTACTTTTTAAAAGGTTCAAAATACCATTAATTTTAATTTACAGTATGAAATGCTTCACATAACTCCTCCAATGGGTCCACATAAAGTGATGCTAGAGCGTGCAGGCGTCCTTACCGACGCTCAAGGTTATGTCAACGTTAACAAAGCAACTCTGCAGCATTTGGCCTTTCCGAATGTCTTTGGAATCGGAGATTGTACCAACTTACCAACCTCAAAAACTGCTGCAGCGGTTGGTAAGTGTTCTCAGAAATATTATAATCTTCTTAGTACATTTGCTAGTGCTGAAAGTTCGGATTTGAATTTGTGAAAAAGCTGCACAATGTGGAATCCTTGATCAGAACCTCAGTAGTTTTATGGCTGGGAAGGAACCAACGGCAATTTACGATGGCTACACCTCCTGTCCTTTAGTTACGAGCTATTCTACCTGCATCTTGGCAGAGTTTGATTATAATCAGCAGCCCTTAGAAACATTCCCATTTGACCAGTCCAAAGAACGACGGACCATGTTCCACCTGAAGAAGGATATCATGCCAAGCTTATATTGGAACATTATGCTCAAGGGACATTGGAACGGACCGGGGACATTTAGAAATATAATGCGTTTAGGAGGTCGTTAATAAATCCTCTTGGAACTTCTGGAAGTCTTGTTTCTTATCGTACATCAATTAATTTTCTGATAAGACTGCAGTTGAACATTGAGTATGTTTTTTTGTGACGGTGATGAAATGTCAAAATGACAACTTTTCAGTGGATTTATAGTACTATTTGACCAAAGCAAACATAATATTACTGTCAACTAATGTACCGCTTGCTACGATTCTAAACTATTGAAATGAAATAAAACCATACTTTATGTTCCATCTAAATCTGTATGATGAGTTACAACTTAAGTTTTACAGCAAAAAACTAAACGAATGAATAATTAAACCATGCACCAACACGTATTGCTAGCTAAGGATTTTTAAGGAAATGGTAATGTGTTATAAAAATCGTAAAATTAACTGCGTATAACAAAAAGTAGATTGAGTCACCCTCGTAATGCTAGTACCTTCTTGCTCGGCTGTGTTAGGACAATGATGGCAAGAAGTAAGACGTACGTGTGAGGAAAGATTAAGCTTGATTAATTACTCAAATATAATCGTTAAAAGTTCCATAAAGACGAATTTACTATGAGGGAAATAACGAGCGTTGAGGTAAAACGGTCAAGTCTTGTCACCTTGCAAGGTTATTTTGCTTAATAAAATATTTGATTGCTTGTGAATACGTGTACTAGTTAAGAAAATAGTTATTATTTATATTTGATGAAGCAACCGGGTATAAACGCTGTTAAGGCCTATATTAAATGCAATTTCAAAGAACCTAAACATAAACCTGCAACCTTAAGCAAGTGGATAAAAACTGTATACCATACACGCAGCATGACCTAACCCTGACCGCAGGAGATTTATTTTTCTATCTGATTTCCTCAAACTTCATCCCGGCTTCTAATCATAAACGATAGGCACAGAATTTTAAAGGCTAAATATTTTCAACTTTTTCTTAATGATCTAACTAAAATAAACCTGCAGAATACCAAATGCACTTGAAAAGTTGCATTGCGTGTAGATTATCATTATTGTTTTATAATACTCAGGGAGTCGCCAACTTATTGTCACCCAATAAAAATAAGACAATCTAGATTCTTGGATAGCATTTTTATTCATTAATGAACTTAATGTATGATGTGGGGGTCATAATTCATCCGCAATTCAGCTGGTCAGCCCAGTCCTCACACATCACAGTCCACAATACAGTACATGCATGTTAATCTATTTAACATCATTCTTAGCTGGACAATCATTTACTGCTTCAAGTATGATTCTTTTGTCTTGTATATTCTTAAAAATACAGCAGTACGTAGACCCTTCAACTAACATCATTATCTCTTTGATGCATAATCTATCAATTTATATTCGTGCTTTCGTCAGCGTACTAAAAAACCAAACCCTGCAAGAAGCTTTATAAAACAGCTTGAAGAAAAAATGGTTAACGAATCCATAATATCTTGCCCACCACCATTCAGCAAGTATTACCTAGAATCATGTAGCCCACCACATGCCGCACTCAGGTGTTTGACGCAATAAACTTTTCGTTAATGTAGATAATTCTTTGCTGTTATCTCCAGCTCGTATGCGTGCTTTAATCGAGGGTTTATATTTATATGGAATATAATATAGTCTGCTAATCTAATTCAATAAAATGAATCAAAGCAAGCACAAGAAAACCAAGGATAAAGGATCCTTTTGCCAATTATCTTGCTTCATGTTCACACATCCTCGTGAGAAACAGCCTAGGGTAAAGGTAAGTCTAAGTATTCGACCAATAATCATACTAGGACGATTTAACTATATGTAGGATGAACCGGTCTAATAAAACTTGCCTTGCCACATAACAAGGCATTAAAATATTCCCATAAATGCTGCTTTTTATTTTAAAAAAAATACAGCAGTAGCGTGTGTAGTAATACTACTACTACATTATTTAATAAAACTGGAGTGGATTGTCCAGGGAATACAAAATATATGCGAAACCTAGAAAAACATGAGTTCCCAAGAAATACCTACAATAAACAAATGTCCTATACACATCATCGCTCTACAAGTACCTTTTAATATGTTATTTTGTAAAGAAATCCATCATGTAATTCATCTCCAGTTATTATCATTTTAGTAACGGTAGTGGGAGTAACTACATTTTTAGACTATTACACCACCATTGTTTGCATTGTATCTTACATCATAAATAACTCATCTCTTTTAACGTAAAATTCACATAATCACACTCCAGTATCGTAATCAACTATAAACTTTTAAGTAAGAAGTTTTGTGGAACTGGAATATTATCATACAATTCTTACTTTCTTCAGATTACCTTACTTGCTCTTACTTGAATTTGATCAATTACTGGACTTTTTGTGCAGAATAATAATATCAGATATTATCTAGAAGTGAAATAAGTTAACCATAAGCAGATAGAGTGGATCGACAGTTTGCTGTAATAGACTAATATACTACTGACCGTGTACGCTAATTACAAATACAATGCAATCTCCACGAATCATAGTAGTACAACGATGCAAGTAAGTAACAAGCTTCAACAATGCAATCTGCAATCCGACTTTGCCACAAAACATTGCATTGCACTTTAAGGTAGGCAGGTAATAAGTGGAAGTAGAATACGGAGAAGATTCTTGGAATAAAGTCTCACATCTAAGAATCACGACATCGCCTTACACAAAAGTGACGTGCTTTTTCTTTCTATGAAAATAAGCCCCGAAGTTGTACTGTATGTGTCTGTGGCTGTGTTTTGTTCAAGTCTATTTTGTATCAACCAGTTATAAAACTCATCTGCCTTACCAATCAACAGAGAATGTAGCGTATCCGAAACTATATTAGCATACAGTAGGTCGGGAATGTTGAGACATATCTTTAAATAGAAAGTCAAAGTAAAAATTAATGATACTTATGCTTCAGCAAGCGAATGTACAGAGAATTAATAAAATCCATTCGAGGAATTGAATATATTTGATAGTTAGTTAGAACAATTAATCGTCTCAGTTCCAAGGTATGAGCAAGCAGCCCAAGATACATAAATCGGGGAGAATTTTTCGGTAGTCTCCTATTCTGCAATAAACATTACGGAGAGAAGTGACCAAAATTTAAGACTAAATTAAGTTTGATCCTGCATATTACTCCTGCAAAGTAACTTCATCGTATCAAAAAGCAAATACAATAAAACCCTACAAAACATAAAAACAAGTAGCCAAAAACGGATTATAAATTTTCAAAATGAAATTTTACTTCTGCTTTCTCATTTTGTTTTTCTACATCTTCCAAACGATAAACGGAGCCCCACTACCTTCTTCAACTACAGTTATCACTTCTAATGAAACCGATCTCGACACCGGAGGTCAGGTGTACTACCCTCCCCAAAGCTTCCAACGACAGGGTCACTACTCTATAATAAATCCATCTAATCCATACTATCCCACAGCGTTGCAAAACCTTCCCCAAGAACTTTCCAATCGAAGAACCGAAAATGGGGGGCTATTATTACCGAACCTCCAATACGCGTATAATATTACGCATCCCCCAAGACCCGGGGTGGTTTTGACCCATAACCAGCTTCAATACTTGGGTCAACAAAACCAACAGCAACTTCAACAACCTCAGCCCCTGTCCATTTCTTATCAGCGGAGGGAATTTCCGCCCCAACAGCTCCAAAATGCACCCTATTCGCCGGTAGTTATCGGAGGTCCGCAAAGCCTCCAGATAAGCGCTCAGCCCCAAGATATTGTACGAATTCAAAGCGCATCAGTAGGAAATTTAGATAGGACTAGGACCCAAGCTCAGTTAATTATCCCAGGGGATTATGGGATTAATAGCGCTGTAAGTGCTTTGGAGAGGGATCCAGAGGATCAAGGGATTGGTTTTAGGTCTGCGGCTAAGTCGAGGACCTTCGAAGGGTCTCGTGACGCATCTAGTTCTATTGTTTTTGGTAAGTTTATTAAAGAAATGTCCATAGTAAACATTTCAGAAGTTATTTCATTAAAGTTTTGCCAAAACGCATGCAGAATTTCTACGCATTTGTCCTTAGTAAATTGTAGCTGAGGGAATACATGTTTTTTAGATTCCACAGGCCCTAACCAGCAGTTTCTCAATCAAGCTGCTGAGTACCCTGAGAAGATTGTTTTTAGTAATGGTGAAGGGCAAGGGTCACAGCAGCAGTTTAGACCACTTCCTACACCTCCACCACGAAACTTATTTTCTAACAATTTAATTGATCAACCAGAAAATTATTACAACTCCACAATTCGACCTCCAATTCAAGTTCCATACATAACAACATTATCTCCCTTGAGAGAAGCTCTACTAAGGAAAAATGTTCAATCAGGTATTATGAGCTTTATTACTTCCTTTGACGTGTATATCTGAGAATTATATTATGGTTCCAGGAAACGTAAAAAATATCAGTTAAGATTAAGCAGTACAAAGGCATTGTATTAGGTTATCGCATGAGAAAACTTTTTAAAATTCTTACACTACTCGGCTCATCGATTATTTTGTATGTTAGATTTAGATATATTATAACAACTTTTGATTAATTACTTCTATGCGATTTGCTAAATCCCTGGTATCTATGCGATTTGCTAAATCCCTGCGATTTGCTTCTATAAATTCTACAAAAAAGGTTGCCAGTAATAGGGCAGCCTAGTAATTTTTATTAGACTTTTGCTGAGAATTTAAGAAGGTATGATTACTAATGACGGTAATGAATTACCGAATTTCATGGTTATATAATGATAATCCCTTGTTTTCCTAAATAACTGCCCCACACTATTGGGAGGTTCCGAAACCCCAAAAAATGACAAGGGCATGACCTAATTTGCATGCACGACCATCTGACTGAATATTCTAAACTTCTTACAAACTAATTATTCATCTTTGCATGCACTACAGGTAAAGACGTTCATCGCTTCACTAACTAACTCTAACATATTTTAATAATTATTAACATCTCAGGCTTAAACTTCCGATCCCTCCTTGGACTAACTGACCCCGCGTTGAGACCCCAACAACTCCAAGCCTTAACCCAGCAAGTGTCCGCTATATCTGCCCCAAGACGTGCAAGAGTTCAGAATTTCTTCGTCCCAAATTTGGGTGGACAACCCCAGCAGCAATCCCAATATCTTCCACCTTCAACCAACCCTTCCAATTTTAATCTAAATAATGATAATACCAATAACTTTGCATTATTGAATCAACAACAACAGCAGCAGCAATCCCTAATCCAGCAACAACAACAGCAGCGTTCCTTCTCTAATCGGTTGCTCAACCTCGATTACCTCAGGGGCACTGCGGTCACCCCACAAAACCAATTTGATATTGGTCAATACATCTTTACCGATCCAAATAACCCTATTCGCAGTGGCAATACTAACTCTAATAACCCTTTGGTGGCTAGCACTGATGAAAAAATGTTTATAATTCCAGCCGATGATGAAAATGAATCTGAGTTTGATCGTAAGAAATTAAACAACTATTGCTGCTTCAGTTATAATATTTTGCAAATTCTTGGCTTGCCTTTTGATGGTAGTTAAAGAGTTTAAGCAAAAGACTCAAGAGTAGTGTAGTAGCTTTAGTTAAGTTAATCTATGTTTATGCAACTACTCATTACTTATATTATTATGCATTTCAGAAGAAGTTATTGACCAAAGGACTCCTGCAGAAGTTGTGATCACAATCGTGGATGAAGGGACAGGATCTTTGTCAACAATTGGTCAGAACTCAGATCTTAAGACAGGAACGGGACAAGTTTTAACCAATTTTTCCCTGTTTATACTACCAAGTACTTTTCAGAAGTGCGTTAAGGGTTATAAAAAAGCTCATGATGGGAAATGCAGACTTATTGTCAAACTGAAGAATACATATAGATACGGAACGTCACCGAGATAAAACTTATTTTTAGTTTCGATATGATAATAATAGCTGGTGCTGATAGAATAGTAGACTGTCTATGTAAATTACAAGAAAGTTTAGTTAGTTGTTATTAAATTGCTAAATGCACATTTGTAAACTTTTGTATAAAGCAATATTAATGTAAAGTGAATTGTATTTGTATACGTTACAATTTGTAACGTTCACACATTTTCAGTTTATTTCAGATTTTAACGAGAAAATAATGCAAACTATTATTGTAAAAATGTTATAATAAAGCGCACGGCCTATTTTAGAAATGTACCAATTCAAATTTTTAAAGAATATACACTGCACTGAAGCGTTAGTTGTTTGCTTTAGTTTTAAAAATTGTGTATTATGTTACGCTACGCTATTAATTATGAACAGTTCTTGAACCACATCAGCATTAGAATTGCGCCTATTACTAAATGTATTCTGTAATTCTGAATCTTAAATGCATACAAGACTTAGCTTAGCATAGCTAAACTTGGAAATCCTCAAATAATAGAATTTTTAAAGCATACTGTACTTCTTTGAATTTTGAAAACGACAATAAGATGTTTAGAGATGATCAAAAAAGGTAAAAACAACAAAGAAGGTATTTAACATTTCTTTAAACAAATAGATCAACTTATTCGTTGACTTGGGTCCTAAAAAACTTTTCAGCAACCAATCAATCTCATAAAAACACATTTTGCATAATAAACTGCGCTGACAATCGATTATACTGTCTGTCTACCTACGATTGGAATTTCCTGGAAGTTTTAGACCATAAAATTGACTATTTGCATTACTTATTTTGTCCATACATCGTAAGCCCAGTATACGATACACACAGCACAACAAGATTTTTGTTTTCAAGAATAGTTTATTCAGCGTGTATGTATTTAGGATGGTTTCGTGGTAATTGCTCATAAGCGTTGACCACTAGGCCGCCGAGGCCATTACTGGCCTATTACGGACTATTTATTCAGCTTCCGGTATTCCTAATTTTTTATCAAACTCACACAAAGTGAGGTAATCGATTCATATGAATTGAAGATTAAGCAAAAATTACAGGTCTGTCTAATAGTCGATCGACTCTTGACTGTTCTGTATATAATTAAAACTAACTAAACTCAAATTAGGGCTCAATTTACGTTTTACATATTCTGCACGCAAACACGTACAGGGGAGCCACCTCGACAATCTGTAACTTAAATAATTAATTGTCATCCCTATTCAGGCCGATTCCTGTTTAACATGTTTTTAGCTTGAGTTGGTCATGATTCATAATTGGATTGACTAGAATCCAGTTTATAATCAACGTAGAGGAGGACCAACCACCTTCAAACTAGACGATCTCAGAAGGAGGTAATCGTCTTACGAGGCGGATTATATTATAACTCTCTGTCCATCTTATGAAGACGGACTTCTCTGAAAAATACCTTAATTCAATCCACTACACGCCCAAAACCTTTGCAAGTTTGCAAACAACATTTTGCTTGGCATTCGACAAGCGTAGGTTATACTTTAGGGATCCAGATCCAGAGAACAAGTTTTTGCTCCAAAAATCGTTAAAATTATGATTGCAGACTTTCTGTTCCGCCAACATCGTATAATACCACCCTTAAGCTCAGGTATATTGATGTTAATGCTGATAATGGACCAATTTGGTTAATCATACAAAAAGTTTTATAATATTCGTAGAATTTTCTTCCTCTAAATCTACCCTATTGTGAAGACTACCTCACGATGTCCATTTCTTTCCGTTTGATATAATATACTTTAGTTTCCAATATGACTATAACTAAACTAACAAGCAACTCAGTTTGCCAAAGAAAATATGCTTTTTACACATGATATGCTTAAGCTACATGATTTTGCAAGCAGTCTACCTGTATAACCTGCGTTTAAATATCATAATCCTAATCCTCTTTGTTTCAGCCTCACCTTTAGCCGGATAATGAGCAAATAAACTGCTCTAGAAAAAGCGTCCATACGCCAGAGAAGTTCTCATCTTAAGTCCTAATCAATTCTTCTCACTTCAAAAAGCTTTCATCTCATTTAATAAACCTGAAAAAAAAGAAGTTCACCTGAGAAAATATAAGCAGAAGTAAAACTGTATATCGTGTCGTGATTGCTATTGCAATACAATGGGATTGAACGTACCCACTGCTAACGATCAATTCTAGTGTAAATGAATGACTAAGATAACTATAACGAGGTAGGTAGGAAGTTCACACACGATTTCCCCAACCAAATTATTCAGAGAGCTGTTGGAAATAGCGATTGTAACAGAAGGAAACATTAAGTTGGCTTAAGTTGATGCATAGGATTCAAAGGTCGGAGTTAATAATTTTTTCGAAAATTTTGGAGTGAAATTTCCGTAATCTATCCCAAGAAATTATCGCTTGATGATTGACGATTGGTAAAAGTTCGTAAAGTCTTCAAGTGGTTTTGTTAGGAGGATTTGGCGTTTCAGCCTTGACTCTGTGTGGATTTTTTGTATCATCGTGGTTGAGTTGTTTCCAAAATATTACAGTGGAAGAACATCAGACATGAAGTCCATTGTAATTGTCACTTTGGGGTTTACCATCGCTCTTAGTAATTGTGCTCCATCAGGCTCTAAGTTGGAGTTTTTGGGAGAACATGGATACGAAGTTGTCTCCGGGCCTGAGGAATTCATCACAGGGTTAAATTCTGAAAAAAATACTGGAATTGATGGTATTAAAGGCATCGTCGTTAGCAATAGGGACTCAAACCCCGATATCATTCTCTACGGAAAGTTTTACGTTTTGCAGAGACGGGACTCGAAAAATGGACTTCAGGATAGGATTTCTAATATTGTTACCAACACAGGTAAACCTTGCAGGAAGGGATTACAGTACACTTCATTGCATGCATAGAACTGGAATTATTTAATTCTTATAGCCTTCAACTGAGTTTAAGATAAGCTCATCAATTTTTTTTTCTATGAACTTCCAGGGTTTAAATCCTCATTTCCTGCACGAAATACACCATCAATTATGGATGCCGTTTTACCAAGATTAAATAGGATTCTGCAGAAGCAGAACGCATATCAAGCTAGTAATCGTAGCCCGTTAGTAGCAGCAAAGCCTCAAGTTCAAGACTCTATAGTGTTTCCCTCAGAGGAACCTACTCAGAAGCAGAAATATATCAGAAGTAGAAAAGGAACTGAACAAGGTACCTACGTGGTTTTCATTAACTAAAGTTAACTAGGAAGGTATGCTAAGGGTAGAGGATATTGGGAATATCTTTAACTTTTAGGTAATAAGTAAATAACAAGTTTTTATCTTGACCGTGGGAAGTAACGATTGTTATTGTTTTAAAGTCTTATGAATAACTATCCTTATTACGGTGTGCCAATAGTCAATTAATGCGTATTTTAACGAAGAATTTAAGTTTTAAGTCCTTACTTATCACCGTTGTCTTCCTTAGACTTTCAATATGCTTCAGTTCAGTCGAATCCTTCATTAGATGACTCAAAGACTCAATCATAAAATACCTTTAAAAACGCACGTATCTACCTACATGAACGTGTATGTTGGCATTAACTGCAATTTTTCCTCAATCCTCATATACTCCTTCTTCATTTCCTTGAGTAACTGACTATTATAGTGGATCGTATACAAATGCATTTGATAAGTAAAAGCTGATAACTTGCTTGATCACTAAATACCAAAATTAATCTAAATTCCAGCAGTACCAACATCATCAAGACACCCACAAACCACCAGACCTTCGCAAGCTTTCTCACCCTCTGAATCCCGAAACAAAGCTTTTAGAAGAACTACAGTTAAACCACCTTCAAGTTCAACCACGCCAGCAACAACCACTATTCCTATGAATCTAGAAGACCTGGATTTTGAATCAATGAGCTCTGCGGAGTTGTTTGAATGGACTAAAGATAACCTAAATATGGAACGGATTTCTAAATTGGTCAACGGAGAAGATGTAGATTTTGAAGGGGCTGGGGACCGTTCCGAAGAGTCTACAACGGACTTCCCAGACATCGGATATAATTCATTTATAGTTATTCCAAGTTATTCCCAATGTCCCGAAGGTCAGAAAAAAGATCATAATGGTAATTGCCAGCAACTTTACGTCCACAGAGTAACCACTCCAAGGGGATTGACTCAAAGATTGGATCGGGGAAGCGTTAAAGCCAAACTTGCAGCTCTGCTTGACGTTTTAAAAACTTTAAAAAAAGAAACTGTAGAGGGGATTAAAAAATCTGAAAAAGAACTTTTGGAAGAGGCTCAGCTCATTTTGAAATCTACGACTCCCAACATTAATCTGAAGATGTCTACTTAAAAGCATTTTTACAAGTTTCGAAAGATGAACTTTAAGTATGCATTTAGTTCATGAACAAAGTTCAAATTAATTACGATACTCGCATTTTTCTCATGTTGCCGTGTTTGTGGAAATGGGCCCCATTTATAAAAGGTTTTTACATTTTAAAAACGTAAGGATTCGAAAAATAGTTTATGAGTTTCTGTGATACATATACTTTGCTAACCTAAGGTTTGTTTGTGTGTTTCGCGTTACCGAGACTAACTTACTTTAAGGATATTATATTGTAAATAAATGTTGCATCAATTTCTTATACAATTAAATTGTGCTTAAAATGTTATTTACGATGACTAAAACATATCGAGACTATAAAGCTATAGATTTGCTTTGTTAACTTTAAGCAATTGGTGTCAATTTATTAATGCCATGCCATGTCTTTATTTGGGCTCCGTACATGTGTCAATGCCATTTAATTCCCTAAACTAGACTGAGACTGAACAATTTCTAAAACTACATTCTCCTCCGCTTAATCAATGGCCATTACTTTTTACTTTGCTAGATTTTTAACGCAAGGAAGTTTACAATGCATGAATAGATAATGAATAAGAATTACGACGGACATGATAAAGAGAAATGCATCTTTTTATATTTTGAAAATAAACAACTTTGCTCTAGTTGTGCTAAAAAAAATTCCTAACATTTCTAAACGAAAACGATGCAATAATTTCACTCGCATACTTTGACGCAACATCAAAATCAATACCGTAATTCCGGTTATAATTAATTCCCCAATAATGACACAAATGCCGGCCGACACCAGGCAGTCTGATAAATGCTGCAACTATCCATTAATAAATTGTTTCAATCTTCAATTTCATATAGAAGGGGCGTGGGGACGGTCCAAAATATGGTAAGGTAAATCATGTCGTGCGACATAAATGCAGAGTTGATTCCTATGCCCATAAGGATGTACTCGTGTACTCGTCACACGTCCATGACATAAGGGAGGGAAATAATGTAGCAAAACTATCCATTAATTTTAATTTAATATTCAGTTTCAAATAGTTCCCCTAGGGTACTTTAAAGTCCAAAATACGGTAAATAATTTTGTGCGACACAAATGCAGAAGTTGGTGCGACACAACTGCAACTGCAGAAGGTTCTGCCTATACCCATAAGGATGTACACGTGCATGAGATAAAGGAGGGAAGTAATAATAAAATGTAACAACAAATAACGGTCGACCGAGGGAAAAAAGCATCCGAATCCACCACACACTTCTTCTCTCTCTATCTCTAAAGTTGCTATGACTTGTGACAGGAAAATTTAGCCGTTTTATGTTTTCCTCCGCACTTCCCCACACAACTTCAACTCGAGAGGAGTGAATATTCAGGAAATAAATGGTGGCCGTTTGATCAATTTTTAAAACGATATTGAACTAATAAATTCAAAAAACTAAACGCCGAGATAAATTTCATCAAGTGACAAACAGAAATATCAACTTCTGGACGTAAATTTTAGTGTAAAAAAGTAAAGATTTTGACAAAAAAGAAAGAAATGGAGAAAGGCGATAATAATTATTGGACGGGATCAAGTCCGGCTCAAGGGAAGAATTGGCAGACTCGAAAGGCCCAACAGGAAGAGTACAGGAGGCAGCTGGATGAGCAGATTCAACAGCGAAAGCGTATCGAAAATGGCACCAGCGTCGATAATGCTAGGCGTAAGTTTTGCAGCGTTTTTGAAGCGTCGATAGTCGATAGTGCTAGGCGTAAGTTTTGCAGCGTTTTTGAAGCGTCGATAGTCCTAGGTGGAGGTTTGGTAGCGTTTTTGAAGCGTCGATAGTCTTAGGTGGAGGTTTGGTAGCGTTTTTGAAGCGTCGGTAGTCGAGAGTACTAGGCGTAAGTTTTGCAGCGTTTTTGAAGCGTCGATAGTCCTAGGTGGAGGTTTGGTAGCGTTTTTGAAGCGTCGGTAGTCCTAGGTGGAGGTTTAGTATTGTTTTTGAAACGTTGATAGTGCTAGACGTTACTTTGGCAGCGTGTTTGAAGTGTCGGCGTCCGTTTTTTCGGGGTGGGAATGTTCTATATTGGGGGAGAAAGTGAAGGGTCAATTGTTTAGGATTTGTGGTTGAAAGGGTAATTAATTCTTTGTTTGTTTTTATAGAGACGAGCAATTTGCAGACAAGGTCGAACGGTGTGGACCCTGTGAGCCATCTTATGCCATGGGCTACATCATTTGATAAACCTGCTGTCGGTGGTGTCAGAATGACGAATTCGAATCGTAATTTACCAGCGAAAACAGCCGATTCACCCAGAAAGAGGGATGGGTTGCAAGAAAGTAGGTGGAATATGGATTTTTTATTGTTGATGGAGCGTTTTAGAATGAATTGAACTAAGAGGTGGGTTCATTTTTTAGGAAACAGCAATGACGGTGTGGGAGAATCAATGAGACGCCTTATGCCGTGGTCCATTTCCGATGGGAAGGATGATGGAAAGATGAGAAGGGATAATGGACCGGTTATCAATGAGCGGCGAATGTCTATTGATGAGAACTTGCAGCCCAAGTCTTCGACATCTTCTCGGTCTTCTTCACCCAGGAATCGTTATCCGTCTGAAGAGGGTTATCCCTTTGGAACTCATGTTTATCACGATGGGCAAGAAACGCCTTTAAATTTGGATGGTGTAAAGATCTCAGATGACACCGATTCGGTTTCAAAAGCGAAAGTGACTGCGGCGATGGCACGGCCTGCTGCTGGGATTCATCATGGGGCTAATTCGATGGGTCCCCCTCAGGCGTTTATGCAGACACAACATGGAGCAGATGGACCGGGTTATACTGTGGTTCCTCCGTATCAGACTTATAACGAACAGTCTTCACAGCGAGGAAATCACCGTCATCAGAAGTCTTCTATAATGATGCCACCAGCAGGTAACATATTGGAATCGGAGAAGAATCAATTATGAAATGAATGTGTAGTTTATGTAGTTAACTTTTCATTTTGCAGGATTCCCTCATGACGACGAGAATAATTATGTTTCAGGAGGCAACAGATCTATGGGGGTGACTGAAAACTTCCTAATTGGAGGGCCTGGTGTAACTGCAGATAAGCAGGTGTCGATGAGACGTCATGTTTCTCAGGTACTGCGACATAACGATTACAACTTAACTTGCTAAGCACGGTGAATTCATCCTGAATTGTTAATGTAATGCCCACTTATGTCTGTTCCCTCATCGCAGAAATCTGAAGACGGACCAAGCCAGTCTCAAATGAAGTGCAGCTATCGAGAGGAACTGCAGAAACAAATCGATGCAAAGAAAAAGCTCGAAGAAGAGCGTCGGCAGCAAGAGAGACAGGAAGAAGAAATGCTGCAAAAGCGAGTTCAAGAGGATCATGAGCGCATGCAGCGTGAACAGGAGGAAGAACAGAGACGTCGGAAAAATAAGGTTAGGCGCACATGGGATTGTTAGATCAACCGGTCATGTAATTGTGCAACATGCCTCAGAGACTAAAGTAAACTTGACACTTCCTCCAAGTACTTACTTATCAACTTATCTTCGTTTCTTATCTTTCCCATGCCATATGTATCATCCAACCGCTTAACTTCATGCAGCTCGGTGAAATCATAGTTAGAGTTGAGATTATATTGATTTTGTACTACAAATATTACTAATAAATTTTCTTCCTAAAAGTACTCTCAGCACGTTTATTCCAAAACGTCTTAATGGACGAGGACAGGGAATTATTTTATTGTAGAACAAGGTAATCATTAAAACTTCATAAATACAAATCTATAACTCTATAGCATATTTTTAGGAGGATGAAATTCGGTCGAAAGAGCAAGATATTTTAAGACGCACCGAAGAGGTTCAACGAAAGGAAGAAGAGAGAAGAAAACATTTCAAAGAAGAGCAAAGGAAACTTAGACTCAAAGAAACAATATCTCAAACTGATATTCTTAAGCCAAATGCTGTGTTGGAAAATCCTTACGATTCCACTCCTATTCCCAAATTTGGACTTAATGTTGAAGATGTTCCCGAACCTAAACTTCCTGATTTGCCCACTGATAGTGATACTTGTGATAAAGAATTTTTTGATGGAAACTTAGATATGGTGGAACCTCCTTTACCGTACCAGAACTCTGTAGATACATCCAATGATTACAACAACAATAATAACGCTGTAGTAGAAGTCAGCAAAAGCGCAGAAGCATGCAGTTTTAGTGCCAAGGCTTTGGACCCTTTTTCACAATTCTCCTCCGGTGATAACTGTGATTCTGCTAGATGCTCAAAATCCTTCTGTAAGTTAAGATTCTTCCGAACTAAAAGCAACTGTAGCTTTCTTCTATTAGTGATTTATTGGCTAACAGCACTTTTTAAAAAGCCTGCTATACTTATTGTATGCATATTTGTAAAACGCAGCGGTGGATGACGTTAAACTACAAGCCAGTCTTCGAGACAATGCAACCAACAGAAGCACTAATCACGAGCACAGAGAAGGTCTTGAATACCTGGCACAGCTTAGAGAAGCACTTATCACAGAGAAGGAGAAAGTTGACCACCGAATTCGCGAAAGATCAAAGAAGAGGAACTCCTTTACCATTTCCAAATAATAACGTTCATGTCATGAAATACCTGTCCAATTCCTATACAATCATATCAGTGTACTAATTAATAATTTTACATAAGTGTAAGTCATAGTGCTAAAAATATGGGTTAATAAACGCGATAGTAGAACGTAATAACGATTCAAAACGTGGTAAAAATGGTATGAAATGTTAGAATTTAAAGTATTTTACTCGGTAGCCACCGTCAAAATCACACCCCAACCCCAACCAAGACTATATAATCCATGTATCAGTAGTCATAGTTTCTATCTTAGGTTATCTGACGCTTATTATCAAAGTAATAATAATTATTGCCGTTCCAAGTAAATTGCAAAAAGTGTGCTTTTTATTCATTCTCCCTATTCAATTATAACTCGCATTATTTTGTATTATATTTTCTAGTAATTTCCCATTAGTACAATGGGTAAACGACTAAAAAGGCCGAAGTCAAAAGCCCCCAGACGGCTCGCTCGAGATGAGGGCGAAATCGACTTTGAAACGCTTGTGCGCGAGGAGTTCAAGAAACTTCATAGGCAGTACCGTTTGATGGAAGATGCCCGTCACGCTATCGCAGGAGCTTCGGGAAAACTTTCGAAGCAAGGAAGACTTTTGGAACGGCTTCGCTGGGAAAAAGATGATTTGCTGACTGACATAAAGAATGCTAGGTGTCGAGCATACAGGGCCAAGGATAAGAGCAGCATTAAAACAATCCTAGAGGCTTTGGAACGCTATGAAAAATACAAGGCGGACATCACAGCATGCCTTCTCAGCATCTCTGAGATGGAATCTAATGTCGATCGTATCACCCAACGGCTAGTTGAACAACGGTTGAAGGTACAAGCCCTTTATGGACAAAGCATGACCGTTCCCGAGGCTGATAGGAGGCAAAGAATTTTGGAAAATCGGCTTTATCATGTAAGCATACATTCTTTTGAGGACAATTTGGTATAAATTGCACATGATTTTGAGGTTTGATAAAGCTGGTACTTTATGACTAGGTGACAACTCAATTTGACACTTTGGTATCGCAAAATAAAGAACTTAAACAAGAGATAAACATGATGCTTAAACTGAGAGGAAACTTTTACCGACGAATGATGGCAATCAAGAAGCTTTCTGTAAAGATTAAGCAGCGTATGGGAGAAGTAGTATACGAAGCGACAGCAGCGTATGATCAGAGGTTAGCAGTGCAAAAATTGATAATACTAGCAAGATAGGATTACTGTTCAACCTAGAACCCACCATAAGACAAATGTTTCGATAACCCAAATTAATATTATTTTTTTGTTTTAGGGACGAGTGGGTGACTAAAATCAACATCCTTCGTGAGCGAAACGACAAGGACTCAAAGCAACATGTTTTAGAAATTAAGGAATTCCAGCGAGTGCTCCATCATGACTCAAAGATTCATGAATTCTTAGCTGTGAAAAATCGGGAACGGGATCAACTGGAAAACCATGTGCAGAGAAATGATCGGAAGAACAAGATAAAAATCACCGACCTCGATACTCTTCTGGCTTCATATAAAAAGAGCTTCAAGTCAATATTGAAAATGGCTCAGTCCAGGGACATAGAATCATTGGTCAACGCTTATCTGGAGGAAGAGCAGAAGAATTATGCTGTGTTTAAATTCATTACTGACATGAACCATGAGGTCTTATTACATGTTTATGACTTTTTTGTATGAAAATAGTTGAGAAACATGAAATTCAACGCGTGTTTCATCTTTTGCATAGACTAATAGCCTTCAAGAAGATATAATTGGAATCAAAGAAGAAATCGAGACTTTATCCAAATCTTTCAAACAAAGGAATGAAGAGCAAGAGGCATCTTTATCGCAGTATGATATACAGCTTGCTGAAAAGACAGACGAACTAGAGCGGACTCTGAATCAATGGACTGAGACTGATAAGAACATGGAGCAGTTCTGTAGACTTCTTGACGAAGCGTTTGCTATAGCCGGGTGTTCAAACGCAGGGATTATAACTCTGCTGGGTAAGACTAAGGTTATTTAAATAATTGACGAAAGCTCAACATTTATACCGGATGCAATTGTTCGGACAGGAAACCAAAACGGAATGCGTCCACACAACATTGCCCTATGTATGAAAGCTGTAGAGCATAGGACAACTGAACTCCTGTTTGAGAAGGGTTGTTTGGAAATACGAAAATCAGTCGAAATTGATGGAATTGCATTCCCGAAGAAGCCACAGTTGTGGGTACAGGGACAAAAACCAGCCCCACAGGGTGGACCATTTAGACCTCAGGTTCATATCACTGGAAGGATTGATTCGTAAGCTTTCACTATCAGCTTTGTGATTAAATATCACACTTGAGCATACTTGATACGATTAATTTGACTGTCTATTCCAACAACAGCGAGCAGGACGACGAAGATCAAGATACGAGAGCGTGGTCCGAACAGCCCATTTATTATGAGCAAATGAAGGAGAGTTTGCTTCAAAAGATAAATACCACCGCCCTAGATTCTTCTGAAGCATTAAGAACTTCCGTTACTCCATCAATGATGGGCATGCCAATGCTTGATAAGTCTTCCGTGGACTTTACTGCTGACTCTCAGTCAGGCGCACCAGTACAATCTGCTCTGCCGCAAGGTCGTCCACGACCTGTTCGATTACCGCGGGAAGAAAGAGAAGCTCCTGCTGCGCCTACGGATGCGGACGAAGACGGTCGGCGGCCATCTGTCACTGAGGGATCACAAAAGGCTACTGCTGCCACTCCTCCGGAAACGGAAGAAGATGAAGAAGATGAACACGAGTCATCCCCTAAGGCACCCGAACCGAAACCGAAACCTCCCACGGAGGAACCAGAACCAAAACCAGAATCTCCCACTGAGGAACAAGAACCGGAGACCTCAGCAGAGGAACCAGAACCGGCCCCACCCTCTGCTACAGACACAGACGAGCACGAGGAAGCGACGGGCGACGAGGAGCATGAGGCATCGGGGACCGAAGACGGTGGTGGATCGGAAGGACAGGATGAATAGAGCTATCATAACCTTAAATACAAAACATCCTATTACAATACTCAAGAACGAAAGGCATGTAGCAGGACAAACAATAATTTGTAATTTGTATTGTGTGGCAGTAAAAAATTAACGAATGTAACGTAAAGAAGACTACTCAAATAATAAAACACCTTATGTTGAAGTGACAGATTGCATTGAACAGTCAACAGTGCATCATAGAGATATAGATAGTAATATTTATCATTTGCATTTGCATTGCAAATCTGGCTACGCTAATATTTGCTTTTGCTTCTGTCCACCGCAACAAAAAACGTTAAACTTTAAACTCTCTGCTACCTCTGGACTCAGATTTATTCCAACGTTAGCAATTTTGCATCGTGGTGACTGCTTAAGTGGAATATATGCTCTATTAGTTTATTGTTAAATTATGCCAATTAAAATAAGACAATGAGTTCCTGGATGTAAAGACGGGTTAAGTTTTGAGTATCGTTTCATATTTAATAAGTAAGCGTTCTATTATACAAGTTGATGATACGAATACGAAAGGCTCTACGAAAAATTTGGTACACATACATGCTTCATTTTACAAAATCGCCAACAAAATTCATGTTGTTTTCATTAATCACTTGACACTTTTTCCGTTGACAGTTATACATCCTTCAACTGTTAGTTTACTCCTATCTGACTCAACAAATAAGTCTCTGACTAACTTGGCGAAAGTTTTCTAAGATGATCCAAACTAAGTTTTCTGAACTTGTCAATATCCACCGGTTTTCCGAACTCTTCTATATTGACTTGAAGTATTTGAATTCCAAAAAATGTGCTCTTCATCAATGGCATTATTTGGTCATGAGTTAAAAATATGATCTCTTCATTCCCAGCAATGCCTCGTCCAGGATTGTTAATGAAAGTATCCATAAACTGTATGCATGCGTTCCAATAATAATTCAAATCCTTCTCCAGTTGAATCAGTCGAGGTTTAATTTGAACCTTCATGGTCGACCCTAGCTCTATCCAAGAAGTGTTTAGTTGTTCCTTGGCTTTCTGATAATCCTCAAGATTTCCTTCGCCATTCCGGGACAACCGGTTGTACTTGAGGATTTCAAGCTTGCATATTTTGGTTTTAGTATTGAAATCCGTTAAAAAATGGTCTTTCAATTTCAGCAAATCCATAAAACTAGAGAGGAGTTTCATGCAAGTTATCAAAACGAGTCCATTCAGTCGACCGTTTCCAGTATTACCAAACTGGAATTGGGCTATGAAACTCGAGACCATTTGATCGTCCGGCTTTCTGTATAGTAGATCGAGAGTATTTCAGAAAGCATGTACTTTTTGGCTGTTTAGAAAGTATGATGATAAGCATTTACTGAGCGTTACTTACATAAGCTCTGCAGAAGGAGCAGAAGCAACGAGGTTTTTTATTTGTTTGCTAGAGTTGTAACTTGGGCCACCCATTACAAGTATATTACAATTCTAGGTAAGTTATATTCCTTAAGTTCCAAATAGCTATTTGCAATCTGCAGAAATCAATGGATTGAGGGAACAAAATTCACAAAATAGGACAAAAAAGATGGAAAAGCTAGCAGCTACAGAATCGCAAATCTAAGGAGTCATTATATTCTTGGAGTCACGCATTTCCATATTCCATTTACGATACGAATATGGTCATAATACACGAGAAACTGCTTAAAATTAAACCTATAGAAACAAAACTTGCATGCAAGAACTTATCGGAGATTCTATGCAACGGTTCATCTGCCTCAAAGTTAAACTTTTCATGAGTTTCAAAAGTACAGGTTTAAAATTTCTGTCATCTAAGAAATATTTGCACATTTTTATCTTTCTGTTAAAGTCCATGCAGTTTCTTTACACTTTGTCCAATCAATCCCCCACTATGCGCTGCATGTAATAAAAAAGTCACAAAAGTTTTTGAAATTTCTGTATAAAATACAGGCCAAATACAGTCCAGAAGTCCCGGAGAGAGGTTCTTAAGATGGATTCCCAGTACTGTTACTACTTTTATGAATTACTCATAAGACTGCTTACAGGTGGTGCATATTTTGCAGCTTATGAAATGCAAGAAGGGGTTTTTAAAGCACTATTTGCGGTCGAAGCAGTACTAGAAGCTTTAGTGGTAATGTATACAATACAGTTATTTTTTATTTTACAGTGTTTTAATGAGTTATTATTAATAACGAATGTTTGCGTTATATAGGAGGCTCCGACGTTAAAAGTAGGAGGTTATGCATTTTACATGCTGACGAACAAGTCCGTAGAAGGTATTAGCTTATGCTTATATAGGCTCATCCACACTAAGTAAAATCCACGGCTTAATGACGGTTTTGTGTGCATTAATATGTTTTGCAGACATTAAAATTGTTCAAGATCAGTCGAATCGCTCTGCTTTGGGAAAGGTAGGATCATTTTTCCTAGCTTTTGGTGGGACATGTTTGCTTGCCTATGTAATTGGAAGACTGGAGGAGCTCATGCTCGGCAGAGTTGGAGACCCCGATGGAATTGAGGAAGACGATAACCCATGGGAAGTGGTAGAAAATCTTGTTGCTTTACCGAGTCTGCAACTTTGTGTCATTTGTCAAGAAAGACCTCGAAATGTGGTATTTCTTAACTGTCGACACTTTTCTGTTTGCGAAGTTTGTTCAGAAGAACTGAGAAATGGACGATGTCCTATTTGCCGACAGAGCGTCGTTGGTTGTTTGACAGTTTTCGTTTCATGAACGCTGCTCAGGATAATTCATTCATGCTGGGATTTAATTTATTTGACATTAACGTGATTTTTGTTAGTGAAGGTAGATTAAGGAAGGAAATATAATTCGGCTATGAAATGAAACTCGAGACCATTTGATCGTCAGGCTTTTTGTATAGTAGGCCGAGAGTTTTTGAGAAATTATGTATTTGTTACTTATGCAAACAAATCACAACTTAAGAGGTTAGCACAAGAAGCCTAAAAAGTCCTTAATCTGTCCTAAAATAAAACCTTGAAGACAATTAAACAAATTATTTGGAGAAAAGGTCTTTTAACTTTACCTAATAACTCCAGTTAAATTATTCAACTTTTCTCAAAACTACCAGAGATACTTTGTTGTTTGTAGCAAATGTTGTCACAAATACTAAAATACTATAACCTGTTGTACTAGGGCTGCAATTATTATGATCAAAATATGTAGACCATGAATAATCTAACTTTTGCACAGGGTTCTATTCTATTCTACAAATACTAAAATACCTTTTGGTAGAATCTACAACGGTTCATCTGCCCCAAACTTTAACTTTTCATGAGTTTCAGTATTTCATTAACTGCATGGGATTCCTTATAATTTAATAATTTTAAGTCAGAGATGTTATTAAAACGTGAAGGGTTTAGATTTCTGTAATCTAAGAAATATTTGCAAACTGCATCGCCATTCTTTCTAAGGCTCATGCAGTTGATTCAAAATTACAAGTCCACTCACTCCCAGCCGCACATCCACGTACAATGAAAGCGTTACACTTTTTTGAAATGTCTGCAGAAATAAAATACAAATAGAGGTCAAAATTTGAAGTCGCGGAGGTCAAAACTTAAAATCGCAAGGTCAAAATTTGAAGTCAGAGAGATTGGTTTTAAAGATGAACTCCCAGCCGCAGCCCCCTAACTTTTTTTATGGATTGCTCGTAGACGTGATTATTGGATTGGGCGAACTACTCCTAGTAAGTACCGGTTTGGCTGCTTATAGGGTTCATCATGGGGTTTGTAAAACATTATTTGCGGCTGAGGCAGTACTCCAAGTTTTAAAGGTGACTTTTTATTTTACAGTTTTTAAATGAGTAATTAATAATTAAGAAAGAATGGTGGTGTTTATAGGAAGCTCCGAACTTAAAAGTAGGACCGTATGCCTTTTACATGCTGAAGAACAAGTCCGTAGAAGGTAAGCGGAGGCTTATTCATTTTGCACCTTATGAAAAATAAAATTCACGGCTTTAATGACAGTTTTGTATGATTTGTTTTGCAGAGACGATTCAACAAGATTACTCATCAGTTCGTCCTGCTGTGGGAAATGCAGACGCTTTTTTCCTAGCTTTTGGTGGGACATGGTTGCTTATCGATGCACTTAGAAGACTTAAGCACCTGCTGGATTATGTGTTCGGAAACGCCGGTGGAACTCAGAAAGTCGATAACCTGTCTGATGTGGCAGAAACTCAAAATCTTGAAATTCAGCTACTTTGTGTCATTTGTCAAGAAAGACCTCGAAATGTGGTATTTCTTAACTGCCGACACTTTTCTGCTTGCGAATTTTGTTCGGAAGAACTGACAACTGAACGATGTCCTATTTGTCGACAGAACGTCGTTAGTTCATTGAAAGTTTTCGTTTCATGAACCGAACCTGCTCAGGATATTTCATGCAGGGATTTAATTTATTTGACATGAACATGATTTTTATTATCTTATCGAAGTGACCCAGCAATGACTTGTTGAGAATTGTTAACGAAAGTATCCATAAATTGTGTGCATGAGTTCCAATAATATTTCAAATCCTTCTCCAGTTGATTCAGTCGAGGTTTAATTTGGACCTTTATTGTTGAGCCTAGCTCTACCCAAGAAGTTTTTAGGATTTCCTTGGCTTTCTGACAATCCTCAAGATTTCCTTCGCTATTCCGAGACAACCTGAGGATTAAAGCTTGCATATTTTTGTTTTAGTATTGACATTTTTCAAAAAATGGTCTTTCAATTTCAACAAATTCATAAAAGTAGAGAGGAGTTTCATGCAAGTTATCAAAACGAGTCCATATTCAGTCGACAGGTTTCAGTCCAGTCTACGTAATTCAGTTCAGCAGATATGAAATCGAGACCGTTTTTGATCGTGTGGCTTTCTGTAGTAGACCGAGAGTATTTGAAAAAAGTATAATCTTTGGCTATTTAAAAATGAATATAAGCATTTAAAATACAAATACCTTGCATCCCATCACTTGCTAATATTACCTGACGTTATCAAAACAAGTAAAACATTTAAAAATAAAAACAAAATCTGTTATTAAACTAATTTTAAATCAACAAGACATATGATATTATCCATGATGTCTACAATCTCATGTATAGACCACGTACGTTGTGATTGTGAACGCATGACATTCCCTTATATCCATTTAAATAAAGGGTATAATTTTATAATTGACTTCTTATTAATGACGTAATCCCAAGTACTAATAATAAGCGATCTAATATAAATATAAATACTAATCATTCATTATTATTGACCTATTAAAGTAATTCATCAAGGCTTTGTTTAAACCTTGAGATGTAAAAACAATAACCCAGCTTTATTTGGGAAATCTCATCGCACATCTAAATAAATAATTAAATAATTTACCTAGCATTTCTTACATAAGCTCAGAAGCAATGAATTATTTTTTTTACTAACTTGGACCATCCACTCATAAGTCTATTTCTGATACCAAAATTTACAAAATATGACAAAGATGTAAAAAGACTGAAATTGTAGCAGATAAATAATGATAATGAATGATGCACTGATGCATACAAAATGGCAAATATCAGGAGTCATACAGTTCAATTTCCATTCACGTGAAACACGAATATATGGTCATAATAATAAACGAGAAACTGCTTAAAAATTAAACCTATAAATTTCGACCATTCTATTAATTTCCTTGGCTTTGTCAGTAGTTTGGGAAGATGATTAAACGTATTTAAAAATTCGGTATAATCTCTAAACAAATCGAAACAATTTTAGCAAGCTCACTGCCTCAAAATACATTTCATTTGCTATACTTGGATAAAGACACAAGAAAGGTTTCATTTGGCCATTTGAAATGCTCCATAATCCGAGGACTTCGAGTTCTTTTTATAATCTTTCATCCTTAACTCAAAACCTAACTTAACAACGGTGCATCTGCCCCAAACTTTATTCCAAACTTCTCATGAGTTTTCAGTAGTTCATTATCTGCTAAAGTTTAACTTATTTTAGAATCAAGAAAGATCCCTTATTTAATTATTTCAAGCCAGAGTTATCATTAACCTGCAGGATTAAGATTTCTGTAAAATTAGCTGAAAAATTAGCTAAATCCAATAAATATATGCACTACTGCACTGCATTCTCATCTGCAACTGCAACTGCGATGCAAATGCAAATGCAACTGCATCTCTCATTCTTTCAGGTTAGAAAGCCCATGCAGTTGCCTCAAAGTTAGTCCACTCACTCTCGCATCTCTACGTGCTTGGAAGTATGCATAAAATACAGGCCAAAGAGGTCACAATTTAAAGTCGCGGAGGTCAAAATTTGAAATCGCAAGGTCCAAATTTGAAATCGCAAGGTCAAAATTTGAAATCGCAAGGTCCAGATTTGAAATCGCAAGGTCCAAATTTGAAATCGCAAGGCCAAAATTCGAAATCGCGAGTGGAAATCGAGAAGTCAAAATTTGAAATCGTCGAGATAGGTTTTTAAGATGGATTCCCAGCCTCCTGGATTTTTTGATGGATTACCCGAAGACTTGCTAATTGGATTGGGGGAAATGGCCCTAGCCGGTTTGGCTGCTTATGGAGTTCAAGGGGTCTGTAAAAAAGTATTTGCGGTCGAGGCAGTACTTCAAGTTTTAAAGGTAACTTTATACAATGTACCGTAATTCCTCGAAAATAGGCCGCGGCGTGACGTATATGAACAAATGATATTTTGATTGAAGCATGTTTAGCATGAGAGATACCCTTATAGTTTAACATGCAAAGGATCGCGTGCGGCTTACTTAACGCAGGCGGACTATTGTCGAGAAATTGCACTTTTTATTTTGGGGGTTTCATTTATTTATAAGGAATGTTTTGTTAATGTTGTAGGACGCTCCGAAGTTAAAAGCAGGACATGAGCTGGCCTACGCTATGAGTGGAACAGAATCTGGAACGTTAGCTTATGCAGCAGTTCAAGGGAAAGTAGAAGCGATCGATAGTATAATTGCACCTTCCAAAAACATAGTTTCGAGCGTTATTAGAGTGACAAACAATGAAGAAATATTGTCGAAATTTGGTTGGAACGGTGAAAGGTACAAGAATGCTTTATTCATGGATTTTTAAGGTTTAAAGCCTGGAGTGGGGTAATAATTTTTAACATTTGCAGGTACAAGTTTGTAGGAAAGTCGTATGAAAACATGGAATTCTACCCTTTCTGTCTAACGGGATCGTCGGAATACCCTAACGCTGCTAGTTGCACTTCTTATGGAAGCGTTCTGAACGCTCCAGTTAATTCCGGAGGGCGGAAGGAATTTAGTGGTCTGTCCAAACACGTTTTGGTTATTAAGGATGTAACGGTTCCAAATACTGAAGCTTTGTTCCAAACTTTTCCGACCTACTTCGAAAACAGGGAAGTACGTAAGTCCGGAATTGCGAGTCTGTTAGATTACTTGTTTGGATTCGCAGCATTGAGCCAGATAAAGAAGACAGAGAGATTGCTTCCAGTAAATGAGATTATAACTGCCTTGGGTCGCGTTGGCGTTGACAAAGATGGTCAGTACGTTTTGACCGCTCCGTCCGTGCCGTATGCACTTTATATGCTGACGACCAAGTCTGTAGAAGGTTAGCTTTGGCTTATCCATTTCACTTATAAGTAAAATTCACGGAGACGGTTGTGTATTGATTTGTTTTGCAGAGATTATTCAAGATTACTCTGTACGCTCCGCTTTGGGAAGTGCAGCGGTTTTTTTCCTAGCTTTTGGTGGGACATGTTTGCTTATCGATGGACTTAGAAGACTGAAGCACCTGCTCAATTCTGTGATCTTCGGATACGTCGGTGGAACTGAGGAAGACGATAACCCGTGTGATGTGATAGAAAGTCTTGAAGCTGGACCGAGTCAACAACTTTGTGTCATTTGTCAAGAAAGACCTCGAAATGTGGTATTTCTTAACTGCCGACACTTTTCTGCTTGCGAAATTTGTTCAGAAGAACTGACAATTAGACGATGTCCTATTTGCCGAGAGTTTGTCGTTAGTTCATTTAAAGTTTTCGTTTCATGAACTGTGCTCAGGATAATTCATTCATGCGGGGATTTAATTTATTTGACATTAACATGATTTTTGTTATCTGCTCGAAGTTAAATTAGGGTAAGGACAGCTCGGACATAATTTAAGACCATTTGTCGTTGGTCCGCTGTAAAAATCCATTTTCTACAAGTATCCTTAACCTAAGCTATTTTACGATGAATTATGCGTTTTGTATCAATATGGAAAGAAAAGAATACATTTGGGTATAATTCTGATCTGGTGGTCTTTATTTGACTAAAACAGCATTTTAAACTTTATCAAACTTTAGTACGTTATAGGTATTTAGCTTTCCCCAATTGGCACACAAATTATCAAGAAGTTAGTT
>JAQFZX010000410.1:0-61472 GCA_034682405.1 Hydroisotoma schaefferi | reverse complement strand
TAAGCCTTGGTATGTAATGACCCATTCTTCTATGGGATATATCATTGTATGTCTAAATAAATAAATAAATAAATAATAGTACTGAGGATTACTTACTGTAGATTTCTGAAAAAACATCAAATGATTCAAAAGACCTATAAAGGTATCCCCGTCAGTTTAAAGCCCGAATAATCCACCAATATTACCCATTATATAACAGAGAAATAAGGCTCAGAAAGATTAGACAGCGAAATTTACTAAAAGCAAAACTGGTTAGGACCAACTCAAACGCTATCGTGTCGTCTACTGCATTTTGCGATTAGTTAGCAATTAGCTTAGCATGTTCTTTGCATATATGTAACTGAAGTTGTGTTACATTCGCGTAGAGTCGATACGCGTAATTGTAGTATAGCATACCATACTTGCCGTCTCATTTTTGTAGTAGTTAAAGTAGTCAACTTAGCTAAGCTAACGTATCTATCGTCTGTCTTTACTTCAAGCTTAAAAGTTGCGTTGGTAGGATTTTAAACAGGTTTATTTTTCTCTTTTCGTCAAAAATCTAAGAAAGCTTCCAATAAGAATATTATCAATACCTGTAAACTGTAATGTGGGCTAAACACATGGTTTGCAGGCACACAGTTCTTAATTATATGGTCATTAAAAGTTCAGATAGCGACTTTTCATGATAATTCTCTTCATCTTTACCATATAGCTTTAATATCATTTCCTTAACTGCAACTTGTAGCTGTAGCTCGGTGCAACTGAATGGACCACATTTAAATACGAATTGATCGTGTCTAAAATTTGGTAAAATTTCTGAATTTTAAGAACTTAGAAAATTAAATGTGGCAATGGTAAAGGAGTGATTTATAAATTCGTTACTACTGAATTTTATAAATTAACTATGAGTTATCAAGTCGCTGCTCAGTTGGTGGCCGTTGTAAAAATTGTAAGTTTTTTATTCAACTTTCAAGTTGATTACCAGATATGATTTTGGTAGCGCAGGTGTTTATTTTGCAATTAATAATTTATCTGTACGTTTTAGGTGGTTTCAAGTCTGTTTTTGATATTTTTTGCATTCTTTGCTGTGATTGTTACGACCAAACGGGATGCTATTTTAACCACTATTGAAAAGAACCCTGAGGAATATGCTGTTTTAAAAGAGATTTTGGAGGCGTCAAGTAGGCTTAGCATTTTATTTTAAATTTACATATCATCGTAAATTAAAAAAAATAATGTCATCTGCAATTTATTTAAGCTCTGGAACAATGGAGCATTTTCCTAGTGCCCACGTTTTACTTCATAACGAATCTAGGGCTTGGTATATTCTTGTACCAGAGTGCGAAAAAGGTAATCACTTACGTGAATGCCTCTGCACATATTTTTATAGCATTTTGTCAGCATGAATGCATATTTATTATTCAGGCTGTTTTTGTCAAATTTGTAGCTAAACCATAAAAGACTTCGACTTTGGTGCACGATATCCACAACGTTGATGTGCGTCGGACTGGTCTTTTTCTTTGCGGAGATCTTGAAAACTGGAGAGTTTGTTGATGTGCCTGTGTTGATTCTTTACATTCTTAATTTTGCCTTCACCATGTTCTCACTTTACATTGCTTATGCTCTGATTAAGGAAATTAAGACTGGAGTTGCCCACCCTGTTCCTTATAACAATGGATTTTATAAACTGTAGTTGTGCGATGCAATGCAATCTGAATAAAGGGATATTCTTCGCTTAATAAATACAATATACTTGGTTGTAACTTGTAATCTTTACTTTTAAACTTCACCGTCTTGAGCGGTTTGGCTAGTTCTTGAGCGGATGCAAGTACATTTTAATGTTTCTGAACTCTTGTATTACTGAGAGGGTTTACTTTAAGTCTGTATTCTACTCATGTCAATCTCCTGTTACAAATATCTAATCTTATTTAAATAAGTCGACAAAATAATGTAATTAAAAGTATTGCATTTAATGCAACCCAATAAAAGTAAGGCAAATCATAAGACTTATACTTCAACTTTATTCTTTGTTTCTGTATTTTGTCAAGCTCAAGCCCTCACCTTCTCCAGTTTTGAAATAATTCACAGGTTCAATTCTTCATTCTTTGTCATATGTTGGTGGATGTCTTTCATTTCAAAATATTGAAGAAATTTACAAATTTTTAGGGATGATCACTTAAAATATGTTTTAGTGACTCGTCTCTCCCACTGCTGGGGATCACCCTTGCACTTTGGAAGTTTTTGATTACAGAGTACCAATACACACACTTCCATGCATCATACATACATTTATGCATAAAAAAGATACCTTCGATGTAACATCTTGCTCAAGAAGACTGAGGAGTTTATAATCATCACCGTCAATTTACGAGGTTTTTGCAAGTAATCCTCAACCAGCAGAACCCCGAGAAATGCTTAGCTTTCATTTCCTGATCGATATAACTTCGCAAACATGAAAGGAAATTAGGGTTTAACCATCCAACCTTGTTTAAACAGCTGGACCAATTTACTCTCGGGCATGATAAGTTAATGAAAACCGAGAACCGTGAAAGGGCAGGACAAAAAATATGCAGAGATCTCCGTCTTCTCGGAACTTCTGTCCATTTCTCCGTTTATCTTTCCTCTTTAGCCTAACAAAATGTAATACTCTGACATTTCCTTTTATGATGATCTGTTCACTTTTTAGCAAGAAAGTCCAGCCCCACAAAATGTCTCCCTCCCATCATGTTCCGAACTTCTGAGGTGTACTGCCATGGCTAATGTCTAGAAACCTTTTATTACCCAAGTAGTTGCTTTGTGGGAGCAGTAACTCTTTGGGTAATTAAAGTCAGATTTTAGTAGATTTTCGTCAGTACAAAATATTTGAAACGGTCAATGGAAAATGCCCTGCTCAAAAACCCAAGTAAGGATCATTGCAGCAGTTGAAACGGTAGGTAAAGCGTTTTTATTTTACGAAGCCACAGCAGGATAAGTTTAAATTACAGACTTTAAGATAATTATTACACTTCATAACTCATTAGATTATTTCATCGTGTCTTTTGGCTTTGAATTTCAAAATACTGATGGAACTTATCTTTCGCAAAGACGAGATTAAAACTGAGGAACTTGGAAAATTCAACAAGTTATCTAGTAAATGTTTTTAGATACTGATCTTCCGAATTTTAAACATTACTTATTGTATAAGTAACTAAAAATGATTACATGGAGGTTAATGCTTAATGACAAGGAACTTAATTGGGATTTTAGAGTCTGGTTTGATATTGTTCTTCCTCATTCGGGTACTATATCTGGTTGGAGAGTTCCTTCTAGCCGTGTTTCTCAACCTTTGGGCATATCGAGTAAGTCAAGTTAGGGAAGACTCCGAGCATTTATAATTAAGTGAAGCATTTAAAATTTGCATGAATGGCTTTCTGATGAATTATATTCTAGGAAAACGTCAATGGGCTCATTTACTGGTTTACAATTACGATTCTATTTTCGATTGCCAGCCGATGCTATTTTATTGGGGGAATTATTTGGGGAAATTTTTTTCTTATTACTGTAATAACTTTCTCGGCAAACTTAGCCTTTACATTGTACTCTCTTGTAGCTGTGTATTTTTATATAAAAAGACTGATTAGTGGCGAGGAGGATGAAGAGCTGAGGGTAACTTATTATGAAATGGTGTAATTGACATTTCAACTTATTTAATTAAAATTTAACATTTAATAATGATACAGATTTAAATTTTCTCATCCGCATCCATAATGAACTCTGTTTTGAAACGACGATGGCGACCAAAAATCTTCTACAAATTACGCAGTTTCTTGTTCTACTCAGTTTTATTTTATAGAATTAGTTGACTAAAATTAAAGCACTGTTTATTCTGTACGTAGATCTGTCGTGATGAAAGGAGAACTAAAAATCATTTAATTATTAAAATTAATAAATTAATAAAAAAAAGTTTTCATGCACTTTGATGTTATTTTTAACTGCATAATTTGTGTTTAGAGAGAGAGAAAGCATATAACAAGCTAGTTTATACATTTTTACGAAAGTTGTCTATCTATCTGTGCATGGTAAAGTAAAGTGTGTCTAAAAATAGCCAGTGTTAGTGCAGTAGTAGAAGAAGAGAGATAAAAATAATATTTAAGACTAAGACAGAAAAGAAGGAATAATAATAATAATGTCTGTATTATTATCATCATTAGGAAAAATAGTGATACTTTTATTGTTAACAAGAGTAAGTAAAAGTAGTAGTAGTAATGTTGATAGTAGTAATAGTAGGTTGGTGTCAACCCGGTTGGATCAGTTGGACCTCAGGATTCGCATGCGGTTTGATAACATTGAAAATGTGTGTACTATACAGAATTTGTAATAAAATAAATGACAGTTTAAAGTTATTCATGCAATACCAAGCCGTTAAATTGCCTTAGACGCTGACAACTACAAAACTGCGCCTAGATTTGTTAAGCGATGAGTTGACCCGGATCGAAGAAGGCCTAGGAAGGAAATGGAAATTACTGGAATCAAAGTTTGATCAGTTATTGAACAATATTGATGTAAAATTGGAATCCAAGTTGGTAGCGATGCAGCGAGACAATCGGCGACATAACGAGTTCCTCTCTACCGCTTTTAATAATGCTCTTGCTGTTACTACTGCTAACTCGGCTGGGGGACTAACGAAGGTGGGATTAAGTATTATTTGCAGTAACTTACACGATGCATAATTAATAATTAATAAAATATGTTTAGTTGGACAAGGTCCCGATAAGCAGTAGTAAAAAGGTTGAGAACATGTTTGAAGATTTGTTGAAGCAGAGTGGGAACATTTTGGAGAGTGTTAAGGTCTCCAAATCCAACGCGATGTGTGAGTTCATACATATTTAATTAAATTACAGGGAAGAGATACAATTTACAAAAAGCAATGATTCTTCTTGCAGCCTCGGTTATAGTGGAGTCGCTCTCGTCAGTGGAGTCGATAAGCACAGCATTGGGTCGTAGGATAACGGATTTGAGTCAGTCGGTTGACGAGCGGTTGGAAATGGTCTCCCAGAGTATCAATGGGTTTTTAGAGAACTGTCAGAGGATACAGCTATCTGCTCCTCTGATTGAAGAGAACATTGCAGAAATGCTTATTAGGATTATCGATAGTGTGGAAAACAGGTTTTATAAATTATTGTTTTTTTCGCATTCAATTGTTAGTTTATTCAATAAATGATAACAAATAAAAATGAATGTATAGCACCCGGTTGGGTACGGAGCAGTGGGAACGGATGGCAGATGAAACAATTATTAATATTATGCAGAGTAAACATCAATGTGCGTGTGGTGAAGAGGAATTAACGGAAGAGGAGAGGAAATCTTTATGGGACAGTTGGTTCCCGAATTCTACTACCAGTACTACTTCTTCTGATGATTATAATTATTAATTAATTATGAATGTAGTATTAGTAGAAGGCAAATGATAACGGATGAGGAGTCGGCCATTTTAATAAAGCTCCTCCGGAATAATCCTCTATAAATATTTCCCTAATAAATAATACATATCTTTAAAAAATACACATTTTGATATACGTTAACATACAGGATTAGAGGATGAATAACAGGTTTAATTCATTAATTACTGTCATATCGTTTATTTTAATAAAAAAATAAATGTAATTCATGGATTCACTATTTTGGAATTTATTTTTAATAATTAAACTTTCAAAGTGCATTTTTAGTAAATTGCCATTTTAATTGCTGCTTTTAAATTATTATTGAAAAGCCGACAATTGGAATTTTAATTGTATACCATTTCTGAAAAAGAGCACAATGTTTAGTATGAAATGAATTCATTTATCAGTTGTGCGGGATGAAGGATTGAACATGAAGTTAATTTGTCTTTAAATAGATATCCCTTTACATACGTTGAAAATTTTGCTACTGAATTTCCGGAAAGAATTCTTCTTTTTAATAATTCCCCCTTATAAATGATTCCCCTTTACCTTTACATGTTACAAATTAAACTTTTATAAGCATTTATAAAATGACTAGCCCACGGGGACCCGCTGCATCTTCGAATCATATCATAGGCAATCTTTGTTTAAATATTGGTGGCCGTCTACGACGGTCGGCGAGAGGCCTACCACTTCGCCTGTGGTAGTCACCGTGCGAACCCTTCTACTATCATTCCTTCTTGGAAACTTTAAATACTTCCTTCCAGTTACAATCCCATTCCTTGGCTTCTTTGAGCCTCTCCACAATTTCAACTGCAACCCTACATTGCTAAGGCCCCTACTCCACTAGTAGCTATATATCGGTGGGGTGGTATCTTATGATAATAGCTACTCCAATATGATATTCACACTACTGTCTGGTCGCTTCGCATAGTTCAAAGTACCACTATTCCCTCTCACGTCCCATCAGGTAGCATAACAACAACCGTATTAGCATGGTTTGCCCAAAAGTAAAAAAATTCAAATTTTGCTCAACATTTAGAAATGTTTTAAAAATAAAGTTGAAAAATTACTTTAGAATTTTAATTTTTTGGTCATGAGAGAACTGATGATCCTTATAAGATCATCTAATTCATCTAAAACCACCGTTGCGTTGGTACGTATTAGGATAGATCTCAAAAAAAGTAAACAAATTCGATTTTTTCTCAAAATTTTGAAAATTATCGATATGTTTTTAGATTTTGAATTTAAATCGGCCCGAAGCTAAGGTCAAGGGGAGTTTAAAACTGTATACCGTTAGAAAATCGGATGAGAATTGAGAGAGTAGTTCACAATATTACATACCCTGCCTGCCTGCCGTATACTTTCTATCAAACTTTATGTTGTAGATAGCATCATCACAGACTGTAAAAAGTACACACTATGTACGTGGTCGTTTGATATTGCTATTGCTCAGCAGAAACTGATGACGATGATACCATTTGTATGCTTCCGGTTAATATACTATGCAAAACTGCAGGATATTCATGATCATTTTAATCTTGTTTCATGCCCCGTAATTCATAGCTCACAAGTAGGTTAATTGACATCTCGTGCAGTAAAGGATCTGATAAAGCATCTAAAGTTTCAGTAGTACAGGATTTGACATTTACGAATTCATTGCTGTGTTAAAACAGTCAACTGTTGGGATCAGCTAGGATTTACTATTGTATCAAAACTTTAAATCCAAGCCTGTGGTAATGTCGCAAAATTATTCTTTTTGACAGTAATTAGTAATTAGTGTATGGATGTATATTCAAAATTATAATTTTAAAAGTCGAGTAACCTTTCAAACGGAATTGATAAAAGGAAATAACACAATATATTGCAATTTACAGTTACAGCCAGTTGTGTGTCATTTCGTTAATTTAGGTGTTATTTGCTTATCCAGTGTTAATAATTTTACACTGCCATTAATCATACTGGAGTTAGTTTTAGTTCCAAGGTTAAATGATATTTGTCTGCACGTCCTTAGAAGAGTTTGCATATTATAAAGGTAAAGCTATTGCGAATTTGACTCATCAACTTCAACAAACACCTTACATCACACGACACTTAACTCGATCCACAAACACAACATTTGTTGGTGTCAAGTGAAGCGTAATATCGTTCGTATGCCTTCTAATACCTAATCCTTCATAACCCACAAACCTTATGGAACGAGCAAGGTAAAACTAAAACCTCATGATAAGTTTGCTAAACCTACGAATATGTAGAGATCCATTAGTCAGTGTAGAATTAGAATAGAACTATAGCTTCGGTTTATATTCGACTCCAGCATGTATTAATGGTAACAATAGTAGTAGTAGTAGACTAATTAGCTTGAATTATCATTTATCACATCTCCTTAGAGGAAATATACTAAGCCAACTAAGATATAGTAGCAGCAGCGCGCGTCAGCGTCAACGCAAAAGGAAGCTAGGGATCAGCTCATACATTATTCATAGGTTTACATTTTATTACATAGACTTTATGAAGAGTTCTAAAATAATAGTAGAAGATGACGAATAAGTAAGAGGTGAGTCTTAAGTTTCATGAGTAATAATAATTAAGCCAACTTTAAGTGCTTTACATTATGTTTTCCCAATACAGAAGAGCTAAAGCTGAGTCAGAAATCAGTGCCAGTGGTTATAGTCGTTGTTTCTATTAGTGCCCTTCCCTATCTCAATCTACGATCTGTGTATGCAGAAATACAGAATAGAACACAAGCTGTAAGTTCCTTTTGGTTTGTAACTACTTTAAAGATTTATGCAAAAAATGAATTCGCTTATTTCGCTGGGATTTGCAAAGCTTTGTCAGTTGTGACTGTGGAGGTGTTTTGCAGTGAATAAGTGCACGAATTTGCAAGTAATATTTAGATATATTTCCGCAATTTTTAACGTTTCTCTCAATCTTTATATTTATTTTGCTAAATAGTAAAGTGGTAAAATCTTCGGGAATTTATTCCAGATCTTTTCAAAATGAGGAAGTTGACGTATGAAAGTCAGGCTAAAATCATAGCCGTGATAGAAATAGTAAGTCCATCAATCTGTCAATTTACTCGTGTTTAATCTCATGATATGAATTATAGTTAGGGAAAGTTCTTAACGATTTCATAAGAAAATATTAAGATTATGTTGTTCGTTTTTTAAACAGGTCACAGCTATAACTAGTGTTTTAGTGATACTGATAACCACATTAGTGCTATCCTTAAGTGATTCTGTTAAAGAGAACGTTAACCATCAAACTCCGCAAAACATTTTCAACATCCTAATACATTTCCCAAGTAAACGACTCAAAAGATATTTATAATTTAGTAAATATGGATAAATGTTATGTTAGGTTGTATGATATTCTATAACTTGGGGTTTGAATAGTTGCAGAAAAAGTTCCTATAATCCTGTTACCACTCCTGTACTTCATTGGAGAGCTTATCTTGGCCGTCCTTTTGTTCAAAAGCGTAGATGAGGTGAGATTTACAGTTTTTAAGTTGGGCTTTTCTTCGATGAAAATGAAATAATTTGATTTTGATTTTACAGAGAAATTATAAACGATGCCGAATCTGGTACATAATAACAGTAACAGTTTGTATGACAGGAATGTACTTTTTCATCCCTGGAATTTTCTTTACTGAAGACTCCATCATTTTCATAGTAATATTCCTTGTAAGCTATAGTTTTACAGTGTATTCCATTTGGGTTGTCCACTGTTTAATGCAAGAACTAAAATCGGAGGGGCTCCATCACCCAGTTGCACAGTGGGATGACGAAACAGATAACAATAAATTTTAACGTTGAAGAATAAATAAGACCGTTTCATACGTATTTACTAGAGATTTTTGTGCATAAAATGTTTTTTACAGCTACTACGTTTAGGTTTAGGCTAGGACTACTCCTCTTAGTGTTTAGAGACCTTTTAATATGCATGCAAAATTATTTATAATGATTAGCACCAAATATGCATGCCTGTTAGACGTAAATATGTTAAGAGGTAATAAAGGCCATGCTTAAAGAGCTTAGAGGATGGTATAATTAATATTTTAATACTAAGGTCGCATTTTCGACAAGGCATATTTTGTTCCTTAGCTAAGTTTTCAGAAAATAAATTTTCAAAAAGTTCCTTTAGTACCTATCACGGGCGCACTAAAGCCGTGCATGGGCAGTGAAGTGAGTACCTATTCCATGGATACCAAGTTCATTCATACCTCAAGATTGGAATAGTTGCTAAGGAGCATAAATTCATAAATATGATGCTTCGATTTGGCATAAAATCATCAAACGCAGGCAGAGGTAGGAATTATTTCGAAACTGGATATCTCATTTCATAGATCAATTTTTGCACAAGTACCACTGCTGCTTATTGGTTTTAATTGATATCATACGCTGTCTGTTCGTCTTCATACGTTGCCTGGCCCTGCCTGTCATTGTCAACGGAAATAGGGCTAGAGGAAGGTCTACTAACTCAAGATGAGTATAAGTAAGTCTAGCTTTTAGAAATATATTTTTAGCACTAAAGCAAATGACAACCAATGAAAAATGCATGCTAGCTTTTCGCATTATTATTTACCATTTAAAGTTGCCGAAGAAGATGACGATATGGGGCAGGACACGGAACCGGAAGTCGAAGTCGAAGACCCATGCATGTGTGACCCTTGCGAATGTGATGCGACGGGTGCTCCAAAGCGTAAAAGTGACGAAATTATGGGAGAAGATGATGACCAATGTATATGCAATCCTTGCGAATGCGAAACTCCCCCAGGTTTTTAAAACAAAATGCATAAATTTCAGCCAGTTTCCAGCCTAGAATACAGTAAAAAATCTCAGAAAATATAGGTTCTGCAGAGAAAGAAGTTGAAGAGGTAGAGGTAGCAGACGCAGAAGTCGTAGAGGAAGGAGCGTCTTACCAATTAGATGAATTTATGAGAGCAAAAGCCTACTTTTTAAATACCAGTTCCAAGTCCGGGATAAGTTTGTAAGTTTTTACGCCCTTATGACTAACAACGCTGTATTCCAGAAGCCCAGAATTAATTTTTAAAACTGTTTTGAATGATAATAAAAAAGATACGACCATTTGAGCGATGTTATCCGTAAGCTTCTGGACGAAAGAGCACCCGACAATCCAGTAGATTACTTTGAAGAAGTCAGCATGAATGTTAAGCGATACCGATTTCAAGGGAATAAAGACGTTCTTAAAGATGTGTTTCACATCAGCGAACCTGTCCTCAATGATGCGAGATATCTATCTGACAACTGGAATGTATTACTTCTATACAAAAGAGCGTCTAATAGCTAAGTTAACTGTTCAAAACTTAGTAGATGTAATTTGTAATATAGAAATACGCGAAATGGTCTGAAGAACGTAAAGAAACCGGCGGAGAGGATAACTACATCGGTGGAAGTTTTCAGAACCTTCTCCGCTTACAATACTATCTCGAGCAGGTCAACGTTGGCCTTCCTAGAGAAGAAATGTTTCGAATCGCATTGGCAGTGAAAGACCTCACGAACACTAGGCCATATATTGCTCGAGCTCGGTATTAATATTACAATTAACGCTTACACATTCAGAATCTTTTTTCATGGATAATTTAACTAACGATCCTGCTATATTTTCAGCCTCTGGGGGAAGGTATTCGGTACCCTTAAAAGCTACTACGTCGTAGAGGCCGAATTAAAACAAGTTGAAAATGGTCAAGGGGATATTTGGCAACCGACAGAAGTTCCGGCTGAACCAGAAAAAGAGGAACTTTCTCCTCCAGCGATAGAAAATATTGAACAGGTTCCCGAGGAAAAAGTTCTAGGAGCCCAACAAACTATGGAGAGGGCTGGAAATGTTGTTCTAAATTCCGAATTCTTGACCGCATATTCCAAGACGTAAGAAGTTTAAAACGTAAAACAAGTAGCCAATAAACAATTAGTGCTTCTAACCATGCATTTTATGAAACAGCTCTGGCCTTCCTCCCGAAGAACAATCCAAACTGTTGCCCAAACCAACGACCTACACATTACCTAATAATGTTATGCCCGAAGATGCAGGAGAGGATGGGATGATGACTGGGAGAGAGTTTGAAGATGCCGAAGCAATTGCTGATGCCATTAAGTGGCAGAAATATCAAAGTGAACTTATGGAAAATTTCCCGATGTCCATCCCAGATCCGGAAGTGCAAGAAGTGGCTGCGGAAGCCGAAGGCATTGGGGCCAATCGCAGGGCCTTCTATGTCTGTAACGAGCTTGGATCTCCGTGGTTTCTTTTGCCTGCAGTTTCGCCCAAGCAGATTAACGCATCTCGAAGAATCCGATGGTATCTTACTGGAGATTTGAATGCAGAGATCAAAAGTTACCCCCTGTACCCTGGGAAAGAAGGACACTTCTTGAAAGCTATGCTAACTCGAGCAGCATCAGGATCTTTGGTTTCGCCCAAAGGATTTTATAAGCCGGGTAAATACCGGGGAGAATTTCCTGGAGAGGATGATGAAGATTATGATGAGGAAGACGATGGAGAGGATGGTCCTGGAGCTGGTAGTGATTTTGTTTATAACAATTACGATACATATTTTAGTAGACGTACCTATGTACTTATCCACCCCAAAAATCTATTAAGTAATACATTACCCAAATTGCTTTCCAGCTCCAGGAAATGATTCGGTCAATCCAACTAAAAAATATAAAGCAAACATGATAGCTCTAACCAATCCTAAGCTGGACTTCTGGGTTCATCATGCGGGTTACATTTTACCACAGGGAAGATTTACATGGTGGAATCCGACACAGAAGCCCCCAAAAGTACGAAATGCCAATGAAACCTCAGATGAAGAAGAATCAGATGAAGATGAAGAGTATGAAGGTTAGGTTTATTGATTTATTTTATTCCATCAATCAAAGTAGGTTTACAGCCGTCTGTACGTGCCTCTGGTGATAATTGTGGTGATGATCAAATAATTTAGGAGAAGGTCAGGAATTTCCCCACCGAGAGGTTGGACCACGGCTTTGCAGTCCAATATCTGCGGATGTTTATGCTGATGGAAGAGCTCCTTGGACTTTACAAACCTCTTCTACAGTATTCACTGAATTTCAAGTTGCCTCTGTGAGGTCTAATGTGTGGCCTGGTGCTGCAGTAATTTGCACTATTAAGTAATTCATTTGATTTTTCTAACACAGCAACTAAGAATTCTTGAGTAAAAGGGTTTGAGATATGTTTTAAAGCTCCTAAATGAGTATAATAAAATCATCTTAATTTTTAAACAGGGGAAAAGTTGACAATATCTATTTAGGCGATGGATTGAAATTTGCTGACCGTTGCTACACACCTATTTTTCCTGGGGCCGCAATGACGGAATACAAAACCGGACCTGAGCTGGAGGAATTCCCTGATCCAAGTGTTGAAGAGGAACAAGCATGGCTTAACCGATTACAAGTAAAGCTTAATTCCAATATTTCCTAATATTCCATTTCTTGCAATCTGAAGTCTAACTCAGTATTTTTTACGTCTGAAGTTAAACGAAATCGCTGACATTGAGCCCCCTTTCGTGGACAATGAAGAAGAAGAAGAGACTTACGACGAGGATGAGGGAGATGACAGCGATGCTGAATAATATAGGAAAATGCTTACATACAATACATAAAACTACTATCTATTCTTGCATTTCGTGTGAAAAAGTAACAAATAAACGGCAAAGTATTCCCATTCCAAAAAACGTATTAACTATGGGTGATTTTAGCCTTGTTAAACGGCAGAAAAACTGCATTCACTACCTAATTGTCCAATTATGTATTTACTCAGGTAGTTTCATCCACTTTGCAGATATCTTTCCAGTGTTAAGGTAAAGAAACCTTCCTTGTAAAAACATTCACATGAAAAGACCCACTCGACTTCAACAATCTAGCGCTTGCAGTATAGTAATTGAGTGAAATGAGGAAAACTTTCCCCAAAATATCGCATAAAAATTAGCTGGCAAGTTTCTTTTTACAAGCCCACTTCAGTGAAAGTGGGTTCAACGAGCAATTGAATGGTAGCTCAAGCCTTTTAGCATACTATACTAAACTTTAAACTGTATTATAAGAAAAATGTCTATGTAAGCAAAACAACTAGTAGAAACTGTCGGAAGGTGTAATCCAAGGAAGAGAAACTACCGTGTCAAAATGTTCCAAGAAATAATGCATTGCATGTTCCGAAAAGTAAACTGAGGTGAATGTTTTCTTATCAACTGGACGGTTAGGAATCTACAATAAAGCTTGCTTCCTTTTTATAGTTTACTGGTGCTACTCCATTAACTCTTATAATATTTACATTTTACATGCCACAAACAAACTATCACTATTACCACGTAGAGCTTGGTGAGCAAATATGTACATTCCATATATCGCTCGTGGTATTATTTCTATTAAAACCCTAATGCAGACAACTGTTCCGGCCAATCGGCACTGGTGCGACCTGGCCGGTGCCGATTTCTTACTCCTAGTAGAAAAGTATATATCGATTGAAAATCCATAACATCATTCTTCAAAGAATGGCAAATAGTTTAGTAAAAGCCAAGGGAGTCTCTCACCTGCAGCAATTCTATCCGGTTCACGGATATCCCGAAACTTACCATGATGGGATAGAAAGCACGCCAAGGAATCCTTCATCAGTTCTTGTTAACATTTTGGTTTGGGCAGGCATCTTCGGCCGACCAGGTTTATCAAACCTGCTTGCTACTATTATAAATACTACTGTGAAAGAGGGCTGCTTTTTCAATTGCAAAATCTAAGTCTGAGTTGAGTTGACTGAGGAGATTATAAATTGCATGGATATGCATGATATCACTGTACTCTTGTCCCTCGCAGCATTCTGACTGATTTGTCCAGCGAGCTGCTCCGTTGGAGAAAGTTTCAGTTCCCACGAGTGCATATACCGTGTGAGGGGTTTTAAATGTCAGTGACATTTTTGGGGAATAACTTGTCTCATTTCAAGGAACCGAATGTCTGAGGAGGTAGCTGAGAAGGCGTACTGTTGTGGGAATTCTGCTCAAAGGGAGGCTAAAATAATAGCTCAGTCTGATCTGGTAATTAAACGTTTTCTTAGCTTTTAAGTGAATGCAATCCATAATTTGTGTAAACTACCTCTTCGTTGTTTGCTCATCGTATGAGTGTAAATGTCAAGGATTCAAGCTTGGGTAATGGTAATGGTGTCTAAATAATTTAAGAACTCAACTTGCTTTTACTTATTAATACGATACGTCATTGCAAACGCTTACAGATACGATACAATGTATGCAAAGAGGATTTATAATGCATTCCGGCATTTCAATTCATAGGTGGTCGGGTTGACCTTTTTTGCAATAGTTGGAATCTTTTTCATATCCATGATCACCGATCCATCGGATAGCGTTACCAATACGATTATAACTGTTCCTCAAAACACCACAAACTATTCCGAGTTTCTGCAGCTTAATAGTAACCAAAAATATACAAACATTCTTTAATATTGCAACTCTGAATTGCAGAAACATCAGAACTTTCTTTTATGCTTTTATAGGAGGCACACAAATAGGCTCAATGACATTTCTGCTCCTCATTATACTTGGAAATGTTTCTCTTGCAATCATACTATTACTTGGAACCTTACGAGTAAAATGCCATTCTATTATTTAATTTAAATGCGTAAATAATTCGAAAAAAACCTTCCTAACTAAACCTTTTATTAATATTACATTTTGTTTAATTAAAATTTCTAGAAACACCATAAACTACTACTAGTCTACTTCGGAGCAACGCTAGGACTGTGTGGGATTAAATACGCTTCGGGGGTCGTGTTACTAATTTACCTCCATGACAAAGTAACTCTCGGTGTGGCCTTAATAATGTCCTTTTTGTACAATTGGTACTGCGTTTGGATAGTAAAAATATTAATGAGAGAAATCACTTCAGTAAGCGGCGGAGAAAGCTACACTAATCCTGGTGACTTACAACTTGACCATGAAAATCCCGAAACTGCAATACCACTAGATAAGTTTTAAGTTTAGATACTAAAATGAGCCTCTTGCATTGTAGAACTGAAAGCCTTGGGTAGCCACTTTTAAGCATAGCCTGTACTAAAGTAACTATTAATGTACTTTTCCTATAATTAAAAACAGGTAGGCAGGTAGTTGTAAGACATACCCGTAATTCCTACGCATGTTTACTAATCATTATACCGATAATAACATTAATTAGAGGCAGCGTTCTTAACTTTGTCGATACACTCTGCATGTTAGGTGACAACCGGGCCAAAGTATCGGTTTCGGTAGTCTCGATGTCACAGGATGCCTGACTTCTTCCATGAAAAAATAAATATCTGAGCTGCTAAGAGGTTATAGAACAACTTCACAACACAACTTGTACAAGTGCCTTGTGGCACGCAACCCTGACGGACTTCAAGTACCTATTAAGTATGTACAGACTTTTAACTAGTAGGATCTCGATATAAATTTATGTATGTACACTAACAACGAGACTTTTTGGGGCTGCTATAGCCGTCCTACTTCGACTATAATACCATACGTAGTTAGCTTTATGCAGCGCAGCACAATCCAAATGTAAACCATACATGCATTCGGGCGGAGGCAAGGAATTGTAATTAATTAATTAAGCATCAACTAGATAGAAGTTCATTATCTAGTGAAGTCACACTAGTAGTAGTTGTGATAGATGAAAAATGTACTGCACAAAATAACTAACCTCAATCGCCTTCCTTTATCTCGTTTGTTCAATTAAAAAAGTTGGAATCGATTCTAATGCACCTTCTCCGGCTATAATTTTCTTTACCAACTTATATTCTACTTTTTTATACCTTGTTACATTCCATTTAGTGATGCTTACTATAGGTTGGGAAAATCAGGTAACCGAGCCTTTCCTGGTGGCATGCAAAATCATTAAAATTTTAGAGAGTTAGAAAAATCTTACTCAGTGCATTGTAACTACTGTAGTTACCTACCCCTGTTGCCTGTACTGATAAGGCAAATAAAACCTTCTGAGGCTGATAACCTACTGAATACAAAAAACCACGCGTTAATCTAAGACAAACTACGGGTCAGCAGGGAAAGCTTTAGCGTTGAAAACACTGTGGTTTATTCCTACCACAGTTTGTTTGTTACCCAATTTTTCGCTCTTATTTCCCCGTGCGATAAAGCTGTATTCAAAAAAGAGAATTTATTTAGTTTTCTCCTTGTTGTACATAAGTTATTGGTACAGGTTTTTACACTATGCTGCAGCCACAGCGAAATTGTTCTGGTTTCCTTTTTGGTCTCATGCCCTGTATTTATAAATTCATGCTGCTATTATATTGGTCTGGCCTATTCCCATTCTGCAGGTTTGGTCTGATTAAACATTGACCATCTCTGGGAAAGGTAACAAAGAACATGGGATAGTGTTACGATACGATGGGATACAATGGAGTTATTTTATGATGCGGCCTGTCTGCTGGGGAAAAACAAAGCTATAACTCCCAAGCCATTCGATTGGATTGGAGTTAAAAATGCAATTTTCTCTTTCGTAGATGGAGAAAGCGTGCGGGATAAGATGAGTTTTCACGGGTAGTATTGATCTCCCGATTCTACCCGAAAGTACTGCAGCAGAGCCTAACTATCTTATAAGGAACTTATACCACCCTACCTTATGTACTTTAAGAACAAACGACAGTTGTTGGTATGCTGGGGAATCGGTTAGTTTAGCATTAAAAGGCTCTATCTTGTCATTCATGTAGGACTTGCTATACCATTTAGCTAAAGTTTTCTTTGAAAGCATCTGTAAGCAAGAACATAAATAGGGAAAGGAGTAAAGAATCCTGTAATTGAGAGTTTCGTGGAAGTGATTACTTCCGGTCTGGATTATAACGCATATTATTTCCTATTAAAAAGTTTAAACAAATTGAATCTTTTTCATATAGAGCTGCTTAGTACTAGAGTATATACACCTCTAGAGCTATTACGTATTATTATTATTAACATTATCACCAAGAATCGCATGTCTAATTTCTTATCCGATGTATACATCTAGGCGTTTTCGTACAGAAGTGTATTAGGTTTTATTTCTATTGATCACTTGACGCAGCAATTGGCGAGTATATTCAGTTACATTGCTAACTTTAGTTATTAAGGCATAGGCGTGGAATAGAGGGTGAATCATTTTCATTACACTGAACTTACAGTTGAGTATTACCAGGTTTCGAAAATTGAAAGGCTTGCTAGCGTTTTTATTTTTTGTTCCAAAGTCACAAAAAGCTCGCTAGTCACAATATAAAAAGAAGTACAATCGATACTGTCTGCCGTTCCTCGTCATAATAAATAATTGTATGATATACTACTGAAACTCTTCAACGGTGCTCTACAAAACGAACAGCATACGGCAGCAGTGTCTTTGAGCCAAAAGATTGAGGTCTCGGCAATAGTCTGAGTTTGTAAGACAAGATGTCAACTACAGAAGGGGAGGAACCGGAAGAGAAGAAATATTGCTGCGGTAACTCGGCACAAAACGAGGCTGGTTATGTGTCAAAATGTGATATTGTAAGTAGGAACTTTTTCATATTCATTAGTTGGTATGAATGAGATGACTATTTTTTACACAATAGGTCTTCCAATGCAACCTAACAATGTTTTTTTTAAGTGAAAGCATGACATTTTATTAATGCTTACGCAGTTGTAATAATTTGATGTAATACCTGCCATGTAGAAATCGAAGAATCGATATTTATGTTTTAGTTATTTATTGTACATCCTCGCATCGCTTTACTGTGCAAGGGACAGGGTGGTTGTGTAAATAAAGTTTGTAAAAAGATTAATATGCTTTGTATATAAATATGTATACTCAACCCGTGACGCCTAGTTTTATGGATGGTGTTTTCTAATGATATAAAAAAGAAATATATAATAATTTATTAAATTGCAGGCCCTCGTTGTAAACGGCCTTGTTGCTTATACTCTAGTCACGGTGCTCTTATTTGTATCCGAGGAACATCTACAAGGTTACGTGGATAGGAATCCATTCATGAAAGACTTGAATTACCTTATACAAGCTCACAGTATGTTGCAGAATGTATTAAAGCTGAATTTGAGTTGATAGATTAAAATGTATTGAATTTTATTATATTGCAGAACTTTATCAAATAGTCTTTTCTATAGCGTCGTTTACCTGGTTGATTTTTGAGCTCGGTCTTGCCATCATCCTTTTAAGAGGGTCTACTTTGGTAATTTTATAGATTTATCTAGCAGATTAGCAAGATGAGCCTTGTCTAATGAGTATATCAATTCCATATTTTAGTACTACTAATTGACTAAGCATGTGCCATTTATTTATTGTTATAGCGGAGCAAACGCCTCCTGAAAAAATGGTTTAACCTCACATGTTTTGTATGCGTTATCGGAATATCAACCTCTAGCTTTGCCGTGTACAGCATGCAAGAGAAGATGTACATTGGCGTCGGTGCTTTGATTTACTATCTTTACAAGTGGTATGTACAGGCAACGGGGCACGGATAATAAGAAATAAGGCCCTTTGTAATTGAGCATGATCTTGATGGTATTGTTCAGAAATTGTAAAGTCCCAAATTGCTCGATTGCAGGTATGGTCTCTGGATCTGTTTGGAGCTACTGAAAGAAATCAAACTTGGAATCAACGCTTATACACTTCCGTGCGAATTTTAAGCTGTAAGCGATTCAGCGGTCTTATAGATTTAAGAATTTTACAACGGTTTCAAAAACTTGGAATCGTTATTGGTTGGTTGAATATTCAACCCCTTCGATCATAGAGTTGACCACTTACAGTACAGTAACTACCTGCTATGACTTATCGTAATCGAAAGTATTACTTATTCAAAGAAACTCAACTACAATTATTAAACGCTTCTAAGTTTTCAAACGTAATCAGAGGTTTCTGTTCGACTGATATAAGGAACTTGAAATGTTATGATACTAAATTTGTATGGATTGAAATGCAAACCTTCCGATTTATTCCTTCCTGGGCTTTAGGTGTGAGGTTTAATTTTTAAGGACACCTAGCAGCACAACTATTATTATTTAGCATTAATCTACATTTAAATTGTCGTGAGCCTCCTCATTTCAGTAAACAGGCAGAGCAGCAAATTTACTACTGTTAAGTTGACTAGCAGACAGTTTGACGCTCTTGTAGACGTAGCTAACAAATTCGTAATTATACTCTACTACGTACAGAAAGCACGTAGCACAATGATACAAAGCTTGAAGCTAGCCGTTGAAAATTGCAGCTTATAATGTAGAATGTAGCGATTAGTGTTAATTAATTGCTGATTTAGATTTATCGAATCGATGTTGATCATCTGCGTAAGTTTTCATCCAAGTTTTCAATAACTTATAACCTCTCGAGTATTAGTAATTAGAGACTGTATAAAATTAGATTAGTTACTGAAAAAGCAACTCAATATTGCCACATAAATTGATGCTGCTTCAAACTATCTACTAACTTCCAATAAATGAATACTATTATTACCGAATCCATATCTTAATACTTGGCAATTTATTTCGAATTCTTATAAAAATTCAAAGACTAAAATTAACACCTTTCTTTTCTGATAATCCTGAAAATCCAATATTACAATTTGTTCCATATTAGTCATTCCATAAATTACTGAAACTTTTTTTCTATTAATTTAATACAACATCTATCCTGTCGCATAAATATCTACCACTTCTCTAAGCATATTTATCCAGCTCGCTCTACGATATAACACTTTTATGAAACCAATAAAATACTTTACAAAAAACCACAACTGCTCAACTTTTGATGTCCGCATCAGTTTGTTGGAACTGCAATGCAATACAAAAAATCCTTCGGTTTAAAAAGCTATACACTTTTCTTGCTCTGAACTATGTTCGTTAGTGGCGAAGTACTAGATTCACTTCAGTGACTGCCTGGTGGAATTCATCGTTATTTTCAGTTTCAGTCATGCATGAAAAAAGGACTTGAACACCAACCTACTACCATCCATCACATCTCTACAAAACTTTTACCCTCTAAAAGGACTTTCCACACGTACAAAGGAAACTTCCAAAAATTCCAACTCATTATCCGAAGTTGGGCAATCCTGACTTTATTTAACAACTGAATAAACAAGGCCTCTCTTTGCACGCCCCAAACCAGCTAAAAGATGCCTGCACAATCTAATAACGTAAACATTTACCTTATTCAAAAGGAGTTGAGCAAAATGCAAGAAGCAGAAGTTGTACAAATACAAATGAAAGCCGAAGCTATACGCAAATAACCTCCTGAGAATTTCCAGAGCTAGGCATGGAAATATAGTTCTTTTTCTGGAGTGATTATTATTCTTGAGCATAATATAATATAAATCTGATTGCAAAATGATCCTCTCTTGCCAACTTGGGAAAAAATCTGCTGAGACTAGCAACGAGCAGCTCTTCACCTTATGTTGACACATGGAATACGGGCAGCTACTTCTGCTGCTGCAATGTATTTACTATTTGCCAAGGTTTGCTAGGTTTTAAAGAGATCAAAGGTCTTTTTCGGTATGGCAAAGAAGATAAAAGTTGACTTTATTATAAGCTTGTACAGTTCTTGTAAACCAACTGCTGTGCATGTTAAGCAGGAACACTTTTAGCAGTCCCTTTCATAGCTCTAAATACAGAAATGTTCTAAAGTAAGCAAAACTCCAAGTCTGCACTAAGACTTCTATTCTACACTTCCAGGAAGAAGGGCTGTCGGGTTTAGTATTAGTTGAACCGAGTTATGTTTCCTTATATTTCCATTCATTCAGACTCCCTTCTGTGTAGCACAAATCTCTTTTAAACCTCTCTAATGATAATAACACCCTGGTTGTCACCGGGGTATGAATAATGCTTCATTATGTTAATCCCCTTGCTCTAAATACTATTCATAAGGTTTTGCATATCAATTGGATTCCCAGCAATGACAGACTAAGCACCGAATTATATCAAACCACCTGACAACCTACCAACCAGTAGAATTTGGCTCATTTTGTCCAAATGTATACAAAATCCTGTGCCAAAATCGGACTGCATTGTGAAAAGACCGTTACAGACACTATACTACGAAGTTTTAATGAGGTTTTGCATATGAACAACCAGTGTTTCCTACCAGAAAGCACTGACAGGCTAACTACTTACAGCCGAAAGGATATTTTAAATGGGAGCAGGGGTCATAGGGGCGACAGGAAGTATTCTCATCAACAACTTGGTGAGCTGGTTAATGCAAGCTACTATATTACTAATTGTGACCAACCACGACGGGCATAATGTGTTGGGATCTCAAATCTCAGTCACCCAGTTTCTCCAAGAACCATGTAGCTCCCAAAGCTCCCTATTCTAGACGAAATTGAACGGTTAAAGAGTCCGCATTATTACAAAGAATCAATTAATTGCCGTCGACAGAAGAAAAGCTCTACTTCCATTAAATGTACAAAACCAATAATAAAAATGCTCAACTGTCAACTGTTAATTTTACTTTTTATTAAACACAATAAATCTAAAAGTTCACTAACAATGGGTTTGTGTGGCTGTGAGATTAAATATGTTGGATGACTATGATTATCCTGGAATTTAGCCAAACAGGGTATCCCTTTTTCTGTACTCGTTGTTTCGAATCTCTGCCAGCATTATTTCACAGTGACAGTAATCAGATGCCGTTCAATTTGTCACTGTCACACACCAGGATACCGTTCCAGTTCCAGTCTCTTAGTCACAGTCAGTGGTATGCAATCAACACGTAATGATATTTTCAGACAAAGTACAATTAAACAAGAGCATAATAATATCTGCAGTGTTTCCTGCACAGGGTAGATGTCTGATAGTTGGTTACTCTTAATGCACACTACATATATCTGTATATGTACAATCAGGGCTTAAACTGTTAAGGGTCATTTAATAATCTGATGGTCATAGTATGCTTAAACTGGTTTAAACGTAGACGCAAACACAATGCAAAGGACAAGGAAAGGGTTTTATTCCAAGAGATAAATGGGGTAACGGGGTAAGCCACCTAGCCACCTGGTGAAAGTTGGCTTGTAGTTTACACGGTCATGCATAGCAAATAGCCAAGGAATCGGAGCCAAAACCACGGGATGGAAATTATGCGGGACTGAAGCACACTCTATCTAATTCTGCTGCCAGAATAGCTAACTTTTACCGTACTTCCGGTTTTAATTCTCTCTATAATTCTTAACCCTGGTATAATCCCAATATCTTTCGCTAAAAAGATAACTCCTTAAGTAAACTTATAATAGAAGCTACGGTACACTTTTGTCGGAATTGTTATAAGGGTGAGGACTAACTGCCTAGAAAAACAAAGATCCTTTTTGATAAAATCACAATTCACTACGTTTTCAAGAGCCAATAGAAATAGATTAAAAAATTTGGGCTGGATGTAAAGTTATCAGGCCTGCAGTAATTAACCTTAATCTACAATTGATCAGACTCTAGAGAAGCCTGCCCAACCCTTGGTTTCCTTTTTTGCTATCTGTGTAAAGATAAGGAGATAAGAAATCCATAGTCGTTAAACTCAATAGCTTTTACACACATCGTACATACACACAGATATACCAAATTTCGGGTTTTATTTCTCCTTGAAAAGTATTGTTTCAAAGGAAAAATGGAAACATCGGTGACCTAAAGTAAGGTCGGGTAATTTTTTTTTATTACTAGAGAGGAAAGGGAAATGATCAAGGAAATGAGAAGGGGGAGTTAAAACACGAAAAAGGGTACATAGAAATTATAATTCAATGCAAAATGTCTACGGATTGGCTTTCCACTATTAACAAAATTTCGGTTTGAATCTACTTGTTTAATTTTTTTTGGAAAGGTAATTACCACAATTAAACTTGCAACTGTTAATCTACATTATTCCCCGTTGTGAGGTACTTTCTCCTCCTAATTAGCACTTCCTTCTGAAATACAAATTTTTCCTCCGATACTCAAAGCTAAAAGAATCTAAAAGTAACGTTGTTTCTCTAAAAAAAGTTTTAACGAGCAACTTTCCCCTCTCTCCCTTATCCTGCTTAATTGTCACAAAAGGAACATTAGCCAGGCTGCTACATCACGTATTACATTGCAGTTGATTCCCTCTGCGGTTTTGCTATTGCTCTAAGAAAAAGAATGCTTGTTGACATTACTTACATCAAAGGATTGCCAAACCTAATTAAATTCCAGGAATTACTAAAAGCTTATAAAAATTCGAGGGGACTGGAAGAGGATATTAGGGAAGTTTTCTTGACTTTTATTAGCTTTAATGGATAAAATAAAGCCTCAAGGAACTGAAGTATTATAGGATCTTATCTTTCTGCCTCTGATAAACATTTTTGGTCAATAGGTTTATAAAGAGAAAGTATAAATCGTATGAAAGTAAGGAAGTCAGATAAGAATGTGACATGTGGAGAGTTTGCCAGTATAGTTATTAATCTTTTATCATTTTCTGAGAAAAAATCCTCCACGAATTGTATAACTTACTGGGTTGTTTTGTCCTTCCTAAATTATTTCTAAGGCTGAGGTTCATTGCTTGTATTATTATAGAAGTCAAATCTCTCATGATTAAGAAAACAGCAATTACGAATCGGTGTCCAGCAACTCCTGCTTTTGACAAATATTAATATATCCTTTATAGAATCACGCACAATTTTCTTCCATGAAACTAGAATTTTTACCTTCCTACCGGACTTCTGTCTTGTGGGAAATCTTGGAAGAGTAGGGGGAATGCAATGGGAGGAAACCGAATGAAGTATATAATTGATGGATGGCCGTTCACTTGAAGTTTACAAAATCAAGTGGAAAGTTCAAGAGTGTATGTATGTAGCAAATCTAAAAAATGCAACCAAGGCTATTCATATCACACTGCAATAGCAGTTTACCTCTCCTTCCTTCGTTTAGTTTGTAGCAATAGAACACCTTTTACCTTAGTTGAAACAGCGGATGATGATGAGAAATTATATTAGTGGGGCGTGGGCGTCTCGGCTGAGTAAGTAAAATAGATATCGAAATTCTATTTACTATTCAATCAAATAACAGCAAAAATCTATCACTATGAAGGAATACAGATTTGGAAATGAAGGAAAGAATACTGGAATACTTTATTTTAATAGAATATAAATATAATTTTGTCAATCTCTTAGTCGATATTTGTAACTGTAAGGAAGGAAAAGCATGTGCTTTCTACTGGATTTGCGCTAACTCGTTTTTAGTTCAATTTTAGCTTACCTAGTTAGTAGTTAAATAAGTAGAATGTCAAATTACATAGAGAAATCACTGACTGTCACATTTGGGAAGCTTGCAAGCAATCTTGTTGTTTGTCGGAAAAGTCATCTTGAAATTATCGTTAAAAACTGCAATCATTATAAAACCTGTAAAAATGGATCTAGTTTACAGATCATACATCAACTTAGTCTGAAGTGAAGTCAACTAACAGTCAGCTCTATAAAATTGGTTTCCTTATGGAGACCTTTCTTACTAATCATGTCTTTATCTAATTTTCATTTTCATTATAATAGGATTGGAACTGAGTTTGCGAGAAAGAGCAAATGAGGAACTTTCTCCTTTTCTCAAAACTAATTACAACTAAGACAGAGGTGGAAAGTAACTAAATCCAGTCAACGAAATAATACAAAAGGGGTTGTAAAGTCGAATTCTGAGAAATACTGCGTAGATCGGGCTGAGCTCTACCTCCAGGTAAGGTAGAGCTTTTGTCCTAATTATTAGTTAATTAATATCAAGAATACTGTACTGTCTGATAATGTCTATAGGCTGCTGGGTAAAAGATGAGCTTTTGACATGACTTTTGATGTTTTACCTCTCCGTCTGAGCTCGGTGTGACTCAGTTTATTGGATCTAATCTTTCTCTCTAGCTTAGAATCATTAAGAAGGACAAAGCAGACTGACTTTGCACACTAGAAGCAGCACCAGTGAGTTTATATATAAGCCAAAAGAAAGTGACATGACCTGCGTCTGGTTAGTGACCTGAATCAATCCAATGTCGGAATTACGTCCCTGAATGAGTACTAAAATAAAGTCCCTTTTACAATGCAATAAAGCATTTTATTGCTTCACTTCCTGTCTACTTCTGAAAATGCAGCAAAGCAAGCAAAGAGCTACGGTGACGACAAACAAACTCAGCCACACTGAAAAAGCTCAGGGAAAGTAAAAATTGAACAGAGACGAACTGAGCTGTGGGCTGGATTTATATTTATATTCCCATTAGTGATGGTTACACAACTGCCTGCAGTACATAAAATAAATGGTTTGTTGAATGGCATCCAAAATAAATGATTCTTTGCACTGCTGCAGGAAGGAGGTCATACCGTTTGAATTGCTGTATCCGATGATTGTGCAGATTAAACTAAGGTAGGAATGGATTTTATATCCAATCAATACTATAACATGGCTGGCTTTGGATACAGCAACTGACAGAGAGATGACTCCTGATAGATGTTAACCTCTGCATATGGGTAACGTTAAATTGAAATGGTCCTAAATTAGTTTCAGTGGCAAGAATATATACTACAGGTACTGCATGGTTGGCAGTTGGTTGGTAGGAGTATCTGAGTTTAGCTACTTAATCAGGATTGACATGAGGAAAGCAAGACCTGGCTTTAATTTCATGGATTAGTGATTTAATTCAGGATGAGCGAAGCAAAAATAAGCTGCAATGCAATTATAGAATACCGAGACTACTGTTATAAAAGGTGCAAAAGTCAATTACAGAAGGAAACTTCCAATCTGTTCTGTCTGTCTGTAATTCCAAATGAAAGTTGCCAATTGCTTTCTCCGTGTAGAAAAACTTTTCTGAAATGATCATAGTCATAGTCATAGTTTTGCATATCCTTTTTTCAGTCTGGCTTTCGTATCGATCTAAATTACTCAGAATTATTTTATCTTGAATCAGTACTTTCTAAAGATTCATATGCTCCAATTCCCTCATTAACTGAGCTATCCTACGTTTATAGTTTCCATATTAGTATTTGTATTAACTTATCCGTGAACAACTCAACATAATTATGAAGTTTATAATGAACCCTCCGTAAATCATAATTTTAAATAATAGCAACGAAAGTGAAACAGAACTGACATAAAAGCAAGAATGGTAGCATATGGCGTATTTTAGTAGCATTTGCTGTGCATTCATTAACATTCACTGCTACCAAACAGCAAAAATTAATCTTGAGTTCATACTTCTTGTGAGTGGAAGTGAGGTTCATTCAGTGGAATGAGTAAAGAATGAAATAAAAGTTTAATTATGTAGAATCATTGATGGAACTAGGAATATTATTGTGAGTCTCTTACAAAACATGATCTCTACTCGCTGAGTTTGGTTGCAGTTTATTTTGGAAACATTATTTTATTACTGAATATATCATGAAACAAGATTCTCTCCATGCCTGTCTCTCCCTATCTGTACATTTACTTTTTCTTGTGCTATTATTTGTCGGGTTAAAGGCTTTCAGTTTGGTGGCTCCCTCAGTTTTCCTAGCCATTAGGGAGGTTTGTAATTGTAAGGTTTACTGGAGAGAGCTGGGTGAAAATTAATTTAAGATCAAATTGCATTTCACTCTGAAATCCATTTGCCCTCATGAGACAGAGACTCGTCACTCAGCTATTTCTCTTTTAGTTGTTAGTTTGTAGACCTTGTGTCCAATTTATGTGCAAAATAGGCCGACTTATTATATTAAACTACGAGGACTGTACCATACTATGAACGTATAAAATTCTTTGATAGTTCGGTGTTGATTACCTTAATGGCTGATCTTTAACTAGAAGTAGACAATCTCTCGATTAATCTTGACTTAATGATTATGGAAATCCATCAGTATTTTATTTAACTAGCTTTTAAAGCTTAATAAAAGGCAGCAAAACGAAAGGAAATAACTATCTAACTAATAGATATTACTGAATGTTTGTTTGAAGCTTCTAAGCCACGACTAATGGACGTAACTTATCTTCGACTTATGTTCAAAAAATAGACTAATTATACTTCATTAAAAAATTTTACAATAAAAAATTGAATACCGTTCCGTTCCGTTCACAAAAAGACCGTTATAAATGAAACGTTTAGGATAAACTACAACCGTAAAATACAGAGCAGCCCGACCATGCCCCTGCCTGTAATGAAGCTAGACTTTTCTTCGAATAACTTTGAGAAACTACCCTCTGAAATAACACTAAAGAGTAACTAAGAGCAAAGAGCTTAGCCACCAGCTAGGAAGTAATGAAAATAATATACCGATTTACAGAATACTTTGAGCGAAGTTGTTTTTACAGCAAAGAGGAGTCACGAAAGATTCAGGGTAACGTGTCCTCCCCATTATACTTTAGTTGGATGGAAAGTTGTAGAGTAAATTTGGGATCCTGTCAAAACCAAGAACATCACTTTGGACGTAGCTTAAAACTTCCTTCTAAATTTAGCGAAATCCATGCAAATAAAATCCGGTTGAATTTTCTTTACCGATGTCTGTCTGTATGACCGTGTTGCATTCACAAACGCGTCGAACGATTTGCAAAACGTCGTTTAAAGGGGTAGCTCTTAGCAGGTAAGCCAAATAACTTAGACCGACAGGAGTTGGAATAAAGGGGCTATTCTTGGTACATGAAATGGATCAAAGTACAATTAAATCAAGAGTAAAAGCGAACGGAAACAACGGTAGTGGCCCAGGGATACTATATGAGCATAAGAGAGGTCATAGATGCATGTAACGATGTAACTCTTAAAGCAAGTAAGCTTCCAAATCATCCTTTGAGGTAAAAAGTTTGAAGGGAAGCTAATTGGGAAATAAATTATGATTCATACTAGAAAACAGGATGATAATGGTAAAATATTATTTTCAAGGTATTCTAAGCCATGCACCTTACACAGATATGAAATAGCTGGAAATGGTGAAGCAAAATTAACCCAATTGTTCGGAACAATAATAAATTTTACTTTATTTTGGCAGACCTAAGTTACACATAAATGTCTGTCATGTTCTCATCCAGCACTTTGCTTGGTGTCTGTATTTTATCAACGATCGTGTCGGTAAATCAAAACCAGTATCTTATACATTTTAATGATTTATTTTAAAGAAATGGAGAACTTGCATAAACTTCTAATTTTAGCGTAACGTTTTAAAAATATAACGGGAAAAGCTGCAGTTCGGCGAACAACAGTCGTTGTGTGTTTTTACATCTAGAGCAAATATACGCAGTGTTTGCAAAGTATGTTCTTTATTTGCTCCCAGTCTAATTAATTGGCAATCAAATATGCTTGCTTTCACTGAATCTCGAGTAGAACTGGAACAATCACTCTTAATTGAACTCACTTTTATTAGAACAGGGGGTCCTCAGTGTACTTTGTATTAATTATTTCATACAAATGAGAATATCAAACAAGCCCTGTAACAAACCAATATCTTCAAATGGAGAGAGGAAGCTTTTATTACAACTATGCCAGTTTCTTAGTAAATTTAATTACGTTTCCTGCCAAACCAAAGCCATGAAACTGACCGGATAGTCACTTCACTTGGACCAAACTTAAGCAAAACGTAGTCAACTTGAAGAATGAGTTCGAATCCTATTTTGCATAACTATTGCCAAATGCCAACCAGCCAAACCATGTCAACTAGGCTGAAGAAAAGTCAATCCTCAACCCGATCTTTTCATTCCTCATTTCCAACTCTCTTTCGTCTGCCTCTTTGCATGGCTCTGTCTCTCTGATCTCCAAACAAACATTCGAAAACTCAACTTGCATGACATTAAACCTCTCGTCATTTCTCAACCTAAAAAATCAGCCATACTCAGAAGTCAGAGTCTAACCTCAATAAACTACTGATAACACCACCGATGAAGGAAAAACAGTAGCAGTAAGAGTAAGTAAATATGTATGAATGCTCTTGTGTCAAACAACTTTGCTGATATAAAGTCAACACTTGTCAACTGACAAGTCTTTGCCGCAGTACAGTAAATAAAACGTAAACCTCACTTATCTATCCAACTATTTCAGAACATCACAGGCTTGCAAAAACATGAAATTCATACGGAGATGCCTGCATTGCTATTGACTGCTACAATTTAAAACATAGAAATGGAAGTAGAGGGACAATTTTACCTCAACTGAACTGAGACAGCTACAAAGCCCATTGTGAAAGACATTATTATGTCTTATTATGTTATTAGACTTATTATGTTAGAATTAAGACAAATCACTAAGTTGTGATTTTTTTAAAGGTGTTCCAGAAGATCGATTTTAATTAAAACGACTTATTCATTTACTTCAACATGTTCATACTAATGTGTACTAATCGGTACTTATCATAAGTCCGTGTTCTGTAAATGGTTGAAGAGTTTTTACCTTTAAGCAGGGGCTTGTTTCGTATCGATATTATTGTTACCATTTACTCAAGCAGGAAAGCAAGCCGAAGCCGGATTCTCTCAGGTATTGGATGTAGTAGACGATCGTAAACCTCATGATAAGCATACGAAAAGCCTGTCGACTAGTTTCAGGCTATTCAGAGTCCCTTTGATAAAACTAATGAATCCTGCACATGGATAATTAGCTTATAAGCAGTTGGAATAAGTTAATCTTCAAAGAACCAAGAAGAATAAATATTAATACCATCATTATCCACCGATGAAAGCCACATTTCCACGTTATGCTTCAGATTACCAAGATCAAGATGCATGTTCATCAACTCCTGAATCGAGGAATTGGTACTATATACTTATGTAGTTCATTATAAGATTTTAAGCTCATTATATACACGTTCGCGTTCACATTAAGACTGTAACAACTTTGAGGTTAAACTCTTAACTCTTCCAACCAGCCAATGCAGTAGCAATTCATTTTCAGCTGTCGAAATCGTAAGCAGTAGAGTAACCTTACGTAAACATCAAAGCCTAGCCTACATTCTGGTTGAAGACCTTCATTTTATTGCATGATTTAATGGAGCAATGGATCACGTTTTCATCCATCTCTCATCAACAACTTATTTACTCTCCTTTCAAGCAGAAAGTTTCATTCTTGCAGTTAACTAGACCGCTATATTACCATTTAGTTTTTTAAAGGTAGGAAAGTACATCTTATAATGAAGTCCATGAGCATATATCGGGTATTCTTGTTGATCACATGTTTAGTTCGTTAAATACTATAGCGAATTTAATTATTTGATGAAAGGGTAAGTGGTTATGTCAACGTGATCACTGTCGTCATAAATATGATGAGTGGATGAGAAGTGTCAAGATTTCTGTGTACACACACATACATTACTTGTACTTGTGTAAGCAAAGCTTAATTTGTTTTTATAGCGAAAGATTTCCCAAAGGAAAGCTCTAGAGTCTTGAAGTCTGTGTGATTTCAAAGAGAGTGTCCATTCTAGTAGATGCGTTGTCTGGCAAGCAGTAGTTGTTGGTTTTTATACATTTGAAGTGCTCTATCGAATAATAATTGGACCCTTGTGAATAAAAAAAAGAACATTTAGAGATTTATGGTCCATTCCTTCTATCCCAGAATCAGTTCAGTTTCAGTTAAAGCTGTCTAAATATGATATTCATGAGGGATCGTAAGATGCTAAAATCGTCTTAGGATCACTCCCCTGCTGATACTTCTGGCTGAGATAAACCTGATAGTTTTTAAATAGCAATGCATGCATTGCTTCAAACCCATTCTCAACCAACATACATCCAATGAAGGTGACGAATTCAATACCATATATGTTGTACATTTTGAGTAAAAAAAGATGTGAATGACACGGGATTATGAATACTTTTTCAAAGTTTGTAAATCTGTCTGAATCCGACAGCCATCCCAGACACGACCACTCACAAAGGATTTGACATTCCACAAATGCCACCCACTCAGCAAACAGAGTAATAATATCTGCAGGGATTATGCAGATGAGAGGTGTAAATTGGATTTTGGAAGTGAAAGTCTTCCATAAGTAAGGTAAAATCCACCTCTTCTTCCACTCTCTGACTGAGTCACTGAATAAATATTAGGCAGATAGTGAAAGTACTTAAGGGCGTAAACTTGCAAGTTTCTACTTTCCCCCTGTTATGCAATCCAGAATATACCAAACATTAAGGTTTCTCCCCCAGGGGCTTAGTGCCTAGGTCCTTATCAATCTGCTTGGGACTTGCTAGTGTCCTTCATACTATTATTCACTGTCAGTCCCAGCCTGCAAAGTACCACCCACTAGCAGCCTACTACCACGTACCTCCAGACAGTAAGCAATCCGGAGCTTGGAAATGAGAGTGAGAGGTGGACTATTTGGAGCATAAAATCAGCTCTGCGAACATTCTACCAATTGCTTTGCATTTCAAACTGTTTTTATGGAAATAAAACCACCTGAGCGTGTAGATCTCACTGGAGATGAATTGGCTAGGACTGGCTTCCAGGAACAAGCGTTGATGATGTTATCACCACTTTTAACCTACCGTTGTTGGCATATGTGCGAAATCTCGTCTCCAGGCCTGGGACTCACCGCATAGCGGTGGTGGCGGTCTGGGTGATACTAGGAGCAGCGGTGACAACTGTAAAAAGCATTTTGGACAGATGTAACATTCTATTTGGATGATGAGACCGATGATGGAGTATTTTACGAGAGGAATTTCAGCATTACTTACTCCTTCCAATGGAATATATAGGTGGACCGTATAAAGATCTTTTTACTACTGCTTAATGTGTCTATTTAACTGATTGCTTCTTGTCATTGATGATGGTGGATGGGTCTTTAAAATATGGAGTTTGGAGACGAAGTCTTGAAAACTACCGATGGGACATGTGCATGTTATTAAATTCAACGGGCTATTATTCGAAGATGGTTTTGCCTTTTGGGTGAAAACATATTACTGCATGTGCTGAAATTTACATACTACAGTTTACATATGGTAGCAGGAAATTTCTGTACGGAATAATTTCAGAAGAAATAAAATTACCAAACCTGCAAAACTTCAATGCAAACGTAAACGCTTGGCTTTAACGTAATTGCAATAACCTGGATATGCATGTTGGTGTTTAAAAGGGCCAAGGCAGTAGCTCCACTTATCATTAGCCCCAGGTTTCAGAGTAGGCAAAGTAATAAAACTCAAGTAAGTAAATAGCAGATAATATATCCTCGGGAGTTTTTAACCAAATTGAACATAATCCGGAAAGTCAGGAAGAATTTATATGTTGGATTGGGCAACATGGTTTTACCAACTAAGGCTGTTGTACGTACATGACAAAGTTAGTTAGGTATTGTTGTGGCTCAGTTGAAGTTCTAAGTTGTGCTTACCCATTCATTAGATTACATCAAATTATACGGGATAACCGCAAAGAATCTCTTGTGATTCGAATAATAACCGAAAAGCAGACGAGGAATAGTGGTAAAGTAAACAAAAGCCTTCGGAGGATTTCAACCTATCTCTATTTAATTTACGTGTCTGTCTTGTCTAGTGCCGGTTTCCCATTCTCATCTCCATACTATGCTGCTGTTTCTATCTATGCCAGTTTACTTGGCAGGGTTACCCTTGTGACATAACTCTTAACAGGAAACTACAGTTTTACGAGGTTCCAAGTGGAAATGCTTGTACATTCATAAGAGTATTTCTATTGTATGTTTAGACAGAGACCTGCTTGATATTAAAAACAGGTGTGGAGAAAGCCAACCTGTTTTCTATGTAAGTGCTTGTTCAAGATATCAGGCTTCAGACTAATTTCCCCAAAATTCTTTATCAAAGGGACTTGTATAAGTTAGGATCTGTTGGCTATGTTAGCTACTGTTGCGGCTTGAATATATAATATATCTAATGCATTTTATGTAATACAATGTAATTTAATGGAATCCTGCTCCAAGTAGACTATTTATCAAGTCGTGACTACCCTTTTAAGCGTCGTTCGATATGCCCAGATTTTCTTTCAAGTGAGTAGGTATATATTCAGGTCTGCGGGTATTTATTATTACTAGTAGCAGCAGTAGTAGAGAGCAGATAACTGACTGAATGGATCTCAGGTGCTCGTAAATCTCATCCTGGGGGTAAACCACTAGTGCTTGAGATGGTATTTAGTGCTGGACACGCCTACACCCTTCCTTATCTCACTTTTATGATGATAAGCTATTTGAAAGCAAGCTTAAAGAATAAATATGAAGCAGATTGCTACTACTACTACGCATACTTTCCCCTTAAAATCATACTCCGTAATACTAGTTCACTGTAAGCAGACAAGTCTGCTTGTTGACAGATGCCGATAATAATCAAGCAGCTATATGAAGCTGTTGGTCGCATATGGCTTTAATTTAAAGCTCGTTAAAAGCATCCATCCCTATCATCATTTGTATTATCTTCTCCAAAGAAAATCCCAGACTGAAGTAAAGTACTTTGCTAATCTCAAGGATTGAGAAAAGAGCTTTCTAACTGTACCAACCAACAAGGCAATCAAGCAACTGACTTCATGGAGTGAAGGAGAAAGAATAAGGGATCGGAACCGTGGGAATCCGTGAATGGAACATCTTGAATCTTAAGATGGGGACGGGTGGCGTGTGGTAGTTGCGGTTACTTCCATTACAAAAGTACTTAGTCGATTGAAGAACGATGGATGGGCTTTATTTTATTTCATCCGATTACCAAAACTACTTTTCAATTGCCTCATTCTAAGTTTACTAAAACCAAGGGACTTTTTGGTTTCCTGTTAACATCCAAGCAATGCCTTTTGCAATTTTAAGTGAGGTTGTGGTAATTTGGAGAAAAAATCCCATTAAATGGAACACGAAAAAACAAGATATTCGGATTTGCAGCTATATTTGCAAGTAGCTGCAATATAAAGCATGAAAAATCATTAAATATTTTTATAAAGTTTGCAAAATGAACAATGTTATAATGGGTTTATCAACCTAAACATAATATCTAAAGAGATACTAAAGTTTAAGGTTAGTTGGGTTATTTTATGGTATCCTTTTCAAACTCTTTTACACGTACTTAAAAAGCCTTCTAAAGTGTCGCCAAGAAGAAGTAAAAGTTGAAACACGAAAGCTGATAGCAAAGTCTCATCTCTCTTACCGTCAGTGTACAATTACCTATAGAGATCTATGACAAAGTACGCTTTTAGTTTTAGGTTACCAACCACAAGTGCTTTTATACACAAGCAAACTGTACCCGTTGCACTGTTTATTTATCGTATGGCATCTGTCCATCCCTTCCACTACAACAGAAAAGGTAGCTTTAGGCAAAGCTGGAGTCAAGTCTAGAGTTCTGAGACGAAAAGGAATGAATTAGAATCAACAAGTTGACCTGAAAATCGGTGTAGAAAAGCCAGGGTTGGTGAAAGCAATGGAGGCTTACATTCTATCTTAGAGTTAGTAGTGTGTACATTCTCCACGATGATAGAGATGATCATGATGACTAGGACGATAGTATCGATGATGGGGGCCTTTATGCTATAGTAGTAGCGGTTGGTTGTAGCAGTAATCCTGATGATTTCTGTGGATTCGAACGAAGAACCCAACCAGGCATACAAAGCCTTGGCACATATGGGAAAGTGCAACGGCGGGTAGGCCCTACGTCTGTACTTAAGGGTATGTGTAAAGTGAGTAAAAGCTTTAGGTTTTTGGCAAAATTGTGCTTACTCTTCGGTGCCACTTGCCGTACATTCAGCTTTGCAAAGGATCATACTGACTTGCGTCCAGGAACCGGGATGTTGTGTGTATGGGAAAATTGGGAATGGTATTGGGACTCCTAAAATCAAAGCAAAAGTGTAAGTCGTTTCCAGAGCAGTTCAGCTCTGGATGTCAGAGTAGACGGAGGTTGAAGCTACCGTTTGACTACTGTGGACCCACGAGGAGGCAGTTCGAAACTTTTTTTTAAGAAAACGAAACTTTGCTGTACAGTGGCAGCTCCATACATTGCCGATTTGACACCTTCATTGAACTTATCGTTCACGTTAAGCATAAATATGTACTACAAGTGACACGGCTTTCTCTTGACATTTATTTAGGCCGGTAAAAGGTGGATTTTACTTGTCTTGTCATTTGCTTAAACGTTTAGTATTAGCAAAGAGGTCGTAGAATAAGATTTAGAGGTTAAATATCCTTCAAAGTGGTTTATTTTAATTTCTAAAAGTTTAGATATATACTGCTGATAGAGCACTGCAGCAAGGAAAGGCAATCTCCGTTCGATTCATTAGGAAAGTAATTCACCTAACAGTGGAAGATAAATGAAAACCAAATATTGTACTCAATTTGCCCATAAATAGTTTCCCATTTGGTGAAATCACAGGACTGATAATTTATGTTGAAAAGTTCGGTGTGAAATTAGTAATTAAGCAAGCTTGTGAAAGTTGTATTAATTTGCCTTCAGTTTGAGACGACTTATTTGCGGCGTTAATTACTTTTTTAACCATAGTGCATATAAAATAATGTTAAATTCTGTCAGAGGCTTTCTCCTAGTTTGACTGTAGCTGTCGTACTTTACCTGGAATATTAAGTTGTTTAGGATATGGAATGTCCTCTGAATACAAACATGAAACGGCAACGCTTGACTTTAGCCAGGCTTAAGAAAGCTGGTGTGGTTATCGCAATATTGGATTTGGTAAGTGTCTCCTCTTTTCACCCCGTTCCACTTGAAAGTGTAAATCCAAAAATAGTTTAGATATGGTTACCGTATTTCCAGAAATGACTGCCCCCCCGGCTCTCGGAATAACTCCCCCCTCTAAATAACTCCCCCCTGCAAATGACCCTATTTAAAAATAACTACCCCCCCCCCCGGAATAACTGCCCCCCCCCCCATTTTTTATCCATAGCTCAGAAATTAAGCATTTATCTCTGAAGGCTTGATAAAGCCATTGAAACTGTCACTGCAGTGTTTTAATGGGTTGAATTTTTTCTGTTTTTTAATTCAATAAAATTTAGACAGAATTTCTTCAGAATTTTCAGTTCAGGTAGTATCAATATTAAATTTTAAAGTTAATGAAAATTAAAAGGATACTCAGTTCTAAATCGGCTGAAGCATTCTTTACTTAAACTGGAGAAAGGATGAATTATTAATGTTTTTTATCAAATTTATTTTTTATTCCTTTTAGATTAATTATGATTTTCTAGGCGGATTTAAATTTATGAATACCCGATAACTGATTGCACAATTTCAAACAAATTAAATCACAATTTGAAGACGATTTTCACCTAACATTTTCCTTAATTTTTATACACCGATCATTCTTTAATTTATTAGCTATCCTATAGGTCAATTAATTTTACCTTTTCTAGGCAATGTCAATTTTTTTAAAGTAGAGAAATAAAATCAAGTACAATTTTAAGACAGACGCGAGTCGGATAATTATTTTTTTTATAATTGAAAGAAAGTTTTTGGGTTCGGTTCTACGAATTACGATTAAAATGATTGAAATTGTGCAATCAGTTTATTTGGTCTTCATAGTTTAATCTGGCTAGAAAATATAAAAAACCAATGTATAATTTTTATCAAATTTAATACCAAACATTTGTAATTCTAATTCATCGAATTCAAGTATAAAAATTATCAATTTACGCATATAAATTTTAGTTGTATTCCAAATTTCATTTTAAAATGAGCTTTTGCAATAATAACCTCATGGGTATGAGTTTATTGTTAGCAAAAAAAAGTTATCTTTAAAATAAAATCTTGAAAAGTCGAGGATTATTTTGGGTTGAACAATAACTCCCCCCTGTAAATAACTCCCCCGTCTAAATAACTCCCCCCTCTAAATAAATGCCCCCTCTAAATAACTCCCCCCTGCAAATGAGACCATTGAAAATTAACTCCCCCGGGGGAGTAATTTCCGGAAATATGGTAAGTATCCCTTTGTAAGCTAGCTAGTTCAGTAGAAACAACATTTAAGTAGCAAAAAGGGTTACTCAATTGGCAATTGAACCCGTATTAGAAAACTTTTTTGGTAAAGAAAGCCGTAAAAGCAGATTAAAATGAAGTAAAGATTAAATCTTTACGAGGATTTCTAGCTCAAAGGGGAAAAGAAACTTTCAGTAAAAAATGCTGATGGTGACATTACATTTAACACGTAAACTATAGGATTTCTATGTCTAGCCTACCAATACTAAACTCATGAACTTAGAAGGAATAGTAAAGTATACAGTAGACACTATTGTCCGCACTTAAACGCGAACTTTCTTAAGCCTCGCGTTACGTTTTAGGAGCATTTAGTGAGTACTTTATAAGTGGTGGAAAATTAAGATTTCTCCATACTATACAAGCCAAAAAAGTCTTAGAGAGAGTTTAGAGAGGTTGAAGTTCTAAATCTTTGTATGAACTGCTGCAGCAACACGCAATTTCCGATTTAGTTATCGTTCCCTGGCTTTCCTTTGCAAACAAGTTCCAATTAGTTTTGGTGTAATTGATTGGACAGATTTTGACAATCAGTGACACTCGGAATGTGGGAAAATTTTTTCTTCTACTAACAACCTCAAGCACGTTCGACATCATCCCTGAAAACATCATTAGAGATCATTGTCGTAGTCGACAGAATGTTGAAGGGATATGTGAGACCTACGCCCACCACGCTGTGATAGGAAATGGAGCAAATCTAGCCGGATTTGTAGAACGAGGACGAGCTTACTTTGGGCAAAAAACATACCGTCATCAAGTCCTCCCAGAAATGTTCAAGGAGCTTGTTATCTCTTGGAAATCTATGTTTGATCAGTCACGTGCCGATGCAAACATCTCCTTGTATTATGATGATGGACAGCAAAAAACCTCGACATCCAGTCCACTGATCCCCGTACCGACTCCTGTACCAAAAAAACCTCCTAAATCCACAACTCCTAGTACTACAACCCCTTCGTCGACTTCTACTGCTAAAGCTGCAGAAACCACTTTAATTTCTATTGCCATCGTGTCTGCTGAAACCGATAATAAACCGGTTGGAGAAAATTCCTTTCCAGGTAAACTACATTCTATGGATTCCGACAGGGATTTTCAACCTCCAGACAAAAGTCGTAGTCATGCAGAATACCCATCAAACTACCCCATTCCTCAGCTAAATGACAGAGTAAAATATGGGGATCAGGAGGTCACCAAAACCAGTAGAGATCAATCCACGACCGTCCACGCTACTAAAACTACAGTTGAACCTGATGCTGCATTATCTTTTTCATCATCTTCATCACCATACCCAAGAAATCTCTCAAGTCCCTCTTCAGCAGAAGAGTTACGTATAAAACGAGAAGTTTTGTCAAATCGAGAAAACGCTGAGACAGAAAACGCATTGACAGCAGCAGCATCGATGAGACCCGTCCTGCATGTTAATGTTTCAAAATCACCCCCAACCTATGTACCAACACGACATGAAGCCAGCAGCTATAAAGAGACCAGCAAGAGTCCCACGGGGGGCTTAACTCAAATTCATAGAGACGTACAGTCATCCGTTTCAGCACCTATCTCCGTCGATGATTTGACAACAATCGTGCAGAACCAGAGTACAACTCCCAGCCCAGGTCCTCCACAAGCCCAGGCCTTTCTTTACCCATTTCTTACGAAAGAGGAAGATGATAAAGCCCATTCCAATGCTGGTCCTGTTAGACCTGATCACCCAGAAGTTACCAAAAGAAAACTCGTAACGAATAAGATTTCCCCAAGCATTGGTAGTAGTCACAGTTCAAAAGGTGAAACTGGAGGTTCTGACGGGAAAAAAGACGACTTGCCAGTCTTAATGAGGCACGGGCCCAAAAAAATCATGTCCTTCCTGCAAGAGGAAATGTTCAGCCGATGGCCATGTCTTTTAGAGACAGTAGGAATTCTTCAGGAAGAGAAGAATCTACCAGGGTCATTAAGAGCACCTGAAGGGGCAAAAATAAAGATGCACATAGAATTGAAACCCTTTGGTCCGGAACCGTTCAAGGAGGCTGGGAAGCGGCTCAAAGCTACTCAGCAAATTCTATTTGACATGCCGTGGGTCACGATGTTTCAGCTCCAGTCCAAGCTCTCAGGTAAGATAAGAATGCTATAAACCACTTTGGAATTGATCAGCAGGAGATTATCTTCAGGGGAAAAATGCTAAGAGACAACAAAGACTGAAAAAGAATCGATTTAGATTACTTTTTAAGTCTTGGAAGTATCCAGGTTTGTACGGATTGAGTAAAAACTGACTCCTTTGGCATAAAAATGTAGTATATGATAGTATGAATGAGCAGGATTAGAATTTTAAAGCTTAAGGGGAATTCTACCAGCAAGCCTCCGCCGGTTCAACTTAGAGTAAAATCGTTAACATAGAATTAATTTGCGTGCGTAAAGTTTTTGGATCCGGAGCCAAGAGAATTGCTCTAATGTAGAAGAGCTAATGAAGGTTTATACATATATGTATCTTTATCCGAAAAATCTAATCAGTGGGGTATATATAAAGTAGTTTTGCTCTAGTTTATGTCTATATTAGTTTGGATTTGGTAGATAGCTTTTTCTTGCCAAAATAATAATTAATTCCGACGAACATCATAGAAGATTACAGCTTCCGTCGATCGAACGTGTGCTTAGGCGTACAATAGTGGTTTTGCCCCGAAGACAAATATCCTACTTTGGTTCCTTTGTAAATCTTTGTAATCAAACGAGCAGGATGCTTAGATTTCAAAAATAGTTGCTTCCTACGCCGTTTATTCCACATTTATTACGTTCATCCCACGCGGACACAGTCAAGGGTTCATTATTGTCTCTATTGGTTTTAACAACCTTTTTTCTCTGTAGACCGGTACCTTTTTACAACGTAACTTCTGAAAACTGGTCTACCATGCATTACTTTAATTTGTGGCCGTTCTTACAAAATCTTTTCTTAGAAGCAAACTCGTCCTTTCTCTCTCAGTCTACAACATAAGGAAGCATATAGGCATGAAATATACCTGTTTGGTTGATTAGTTGAAGTAAGTACAAAAACACGGCTTTATTTGAAAGAAACTAATGGCAAAGAATATATTTGAAAGAAACTAATGGCAAATAATATATTTGCTAAATAAACCACACGGTCTATCGCCTCATTCTCCTCAACTCCTTTCTATTTATCTTAGAATAAAAAATCTCACCGCTTTTAACTCTTTCCAAAATAAGATAAACATCTCATCCACAAAGTTAAAGATAATATCCATCCGGGCATCAATCATCACTATTATCCCAACATAAATAATTCCCAACAACATAGTGTACAGTCCTGAGTCTAAATGTGACTTTTTCGGTCTGTCTGTCTGTCCGTACAAGTAAAGTTTACTTCCAAGCTAAAATGAAATATTATTGTTCTAACCATAGGATCCTTTGTGAAAACTTTCATGGCAATCAGCCTCTATACCTGGATTTGGGGAGCTGTCATAGCACTATTACTGTTGGTCGGGAGTTTGACGGTAAGCTACCAACAACCACGGGGAGACTCATTGTGTCTGTTAATGTTTACTTAAGCTTTCTGGCAAAGCCTTATGAAAATTATATTCCTTTAGAGCTGTCTACTATCTCCTCTGGTAATATTACAGTCCTTGTCACCACAATGATAGTTTGTTTGCAGAATAAGATAGAAAAAAGACAAAATAAACTCGAGAGAAAGCAAACATATATATAGAAACATTATACAAGAGAAAGATGGTAGAGGGTTAGTTGAAAGAAAGATATACAGCTTCATTCCTATCACGATATTTCCATTTAATCTCATCTCTGTTTGTTTATCCGCTTGGACATGACATATCTTTGACGACTGAGATTTGAAGTGGTTACGATGGATTGAATATGAAGAGTATGACAATGATTATTTGGGTTTTATCTTCCTCGTTTTTTTCTTCCTTCGTGATCATTTTACCTCTGAGGAAGCCGTAGGAAGAAAGAGTAAAAGAATTCAGCTTTATTATTCTTTTTATCTATACCATCAACCACTAGAAATTCCAATCTAGCTTCAATTGTGCCAGCTTCTTGTCGAGAAAGTAAAAGTTATTATTCAATCTCAACAATGGATATTATTCCAACGGTTATCCTACAAGTTGTAGATTTATATTATATGAAAACAAATCCAATGCTTTTACAGGCGAGGAAAAACATTTTTGAGAATAAATAAAGAATGGATAATACCTGTTTGTGCCGTGCGACACTTTTATACATCATCCTTTATATGTACGTAAATGGGTTTGGGTTTAAAATGGCTTGGGGAGGTGTAGCTTGCATGTTTTCCCTCTCGAAACATATTTTTTTCATATTTTTACCACAATACTACTTATATTGATGCATAAGAATCGTTTCGATCGACCATCAGATTACTATTGTATTCGTCTTTTGTATGGCATTGTTTTCCTAGAAGTTATCCTCTACCCTGCTATTTTTTTGGATAAAGCCTACCAATCTTAGTACTTCTTATTCTATGTAATATTTATTTATACCTCATAATGTTTATGTCATAGGAGGATCAGACAATTTTGCACGGATGGATGATTTTCAATATCCTGTACACTTTCCTCCAATTTATGATTGACGACTGGATTCATGTTAATATAAATCCGGACCGGTCACCAGTCAGCTACTGGCTCTTCGTCCTGTATAGTGTTTACAAGCCGCTGGCTGCAATAATTGGATTCAGTCAGTGGTCCGAAATGAAAAATCTAGCCTCTCTTCAATCCACTTCATACTCCTCCTCAGAGTATTTACACAGGCACAACAACGGCCGGAGTTGTAGTTGTGGTGGTAATAATCCAAGGAAATTGCAATCTAACGGTTACAGCAGAGAGGCGACAAAGGACTCTGGTCTGGTTGAGATTATCACTTCAGCCAGCATGGTGACTATAGGGACGGGCTCTCCTTTATTATTAACTGAGAGGGGGAGTGGTTGCGGCCAAGGTTCTGGCAGTGGTGAAGGGGAAGATGAAGATGAGGGCGATGATGATCTCTCAGAGGACGAGGAAGATCTAGACATTGATGAAGAAGTTGACGACTATGAGCTCGAGGCTGGTGGTGTTGGAGATAGAGAGAGTGATTACTTCCAAGAATCGGTAAAGATGGATGAACAATCCCCCCAAGTACATCATAGGGGTAAGGTTGATTATGATAATATGAACGGCACACTTACCACTACTTCAACACTTCCTCCAATTGGAATATGCCAGTTCATCCATACCCTGGAAAAAGGTGACGACCTGACTAATCTTAAGGATCATAAAGGAGCAACCAGAAAGTTTTAAATCAAAGGAAGTGGCTGGGGTGGGTGGTTTCTTTGTGTACCAAGATAAGAAAGCAAAACTAAGTATGATTTCTTTGTACCCGTGCCAACTTTGGGAGCCCACCTTTTCCCACTAGCTTTACTCTACTAAAACTAACAAACGGTGGAATTACTTCAACTCTCCAGTCAAACGGGAAATCTGCAGATGAATCTTCCTTCCTAGAACCATGATAGATAATGATTTACTTTCTCTGCTGACAGTTGACTTTCTCCTTTTATAATTAATATTTAGGTTATTCTGTAATATTTTACTCCAGTCAAACTGACGATACATACCAAAAGGCAAAAGGGGTTGAGAAAGTAAGGGCAGTAGGGGAAGTGCCAGAAAGGCTTAAGAGGGTTGCTATTACCAGTATTTCATTCATTACTTGCCATATTCTCTGGGTAAAGCCAATCTCTTTGCCAGTGGCTAAGGCTAAGATATGATATCAAAACTGATATTGGATGGCTTGGCTTTGTGTAGCAAATATGACAATGTAAGAGTTTGGTGATATTTCTTGGTGAAAATCCCGTTTGATTTCATTCTTTCGAAGATATATATTAATATTTGTTCAGGATAGGACAGCTAAGAAAGATCACGTTTCTAACCAGTATTTTATCAATGAACACTGTCGCCCACAACAATGACATGAAGTGAAAGTTAATATATTTTAGTAATGCATACAGCCCAGCCCAACATAATAGCATTTGCAAGCAAATAGTCCTCTACTATATAGTATTGCAATCGGTGAGTCAAACCGAACACAAAGAATCCTTAGTAATACACAGTATGATTCCTAGCCCGTCAAAGCAAACAATAACTTTGCTGGGTGATGCATTGCATTACATTACAATTTACAATACACAACGCAACATTTTGCTTGTACTGGTGCTGCGGTGGCAATTCAACGGAATTGTGTAGCTTTACTATTTCAATCATGTGGAATTGTATGAAACATTATACATCATCTCGCATTGTAAATCTACTATGCTATTTCTATTACTGCTGGTCGTAGATGAACTGCTACCCTTGTCTACCGAGCTCTTTGAAATCCAGGGTGAATAATGGTAAAATCAGGAATGAGTGAAATATGAGATTTTTTACAGAAGAATTCGTCTTTCGTCTCAAAATTCTTGTAATAAATATATCTTATTTCCTCCTATGCCTGACTCAGTCAATATTAATAAAAAGGGGAGGGGTCTATTCATGCTTGAGCGTGGGAGTGTTTTTATGTAGTAAACTGGGAAGGAAAAGCCAGTATTTTATCTTGACATCATATCATCATCTACTTATGTATCAAAGACTGGGATCTCGATAAAAAGACTCTTGCTGCTACCATCCACACTTAAAACACCGTATTCTTTCCTTACTTTTAAAAAACGTCCCAATTTGCTAATACTTTCACTAGCTCCATAAATTATTTACTTCGTGCCACATTTTATCCCGGTGAGTGGACTCCCATGAATGATGCAGTAGTAGGGCCTAGTGTCTAGAAGGTGTAAAGAAAAATACCAAAGATTGAGCAGTGGACAAGAAAAACTAACCTAGTTAATGGGAATGGTTTCCAGATATTATTATAAGAACTACTATCCTCCCTTATTTTTTTCGGTTAAGTCAACTTTAGTGGCTCATCCAATGAAAAATGTACATATTATTGACTTTTTAGCAGCAAGAAAGGAAAGGAGGGTTTTCTATTTCTTCCCTTGCCTGACATATTATTTATACGTAATTCACTCAGTAAAAGCATATAAAAAGGAAGAGCGTAAATATGTACTGTACTCTGTAGAGGGAGATAAATAAAATATCGTAAAATTGCTTTCCTTCCTTCACATAGCATTATGTTTGCCTTCATTCCTTTCCAAATCAAACCTTTCACTTTACAAGTTTATCAAGCAAGTCTCATGTGGATTGATTTCTTTAGAGTGAAGTCACACAGAAGAAGAAAGGCAGAAAGAGATTGAGAGACAGAATGTGGAGAGAAACCAACGCCATGGACAGTACAAGACAGGGAGATAGATAGATACCAACCTCATCTGTAACAAAAAGAAAAGAATACGTGCTAAAGTACAGATTGCAGTAGAAGTAACTATATGCTGTACACATCAGAAATATTTGGTATTTCCCATTCCAAAAAATGTCTATCTAGTTGGGTTACTAGGAACTGAGAAACGCTGTAAGCTTCCATGCTATGTTATACTAAACGTACACTAGTAAAACGGAAAGAGATAGCCAAAAAGGAGGAAACATCAGTAAGCTATTATTTGTTTGTTGGTGTTGCTGGCTGAAGTGAACGAAATTTTAATAGCAGCAGCCAAGCGAGCAGTATCAACAGTAGTGAAAGCAACCAGGAAGGAACAACTGTAAAGTTGAAACTTAAATAAAGAAACCTCTTCAAGTGTTCAAGTTAATATTTTTTTAAGGTTCGAATTCAAGAAATACGAAGAGGATAGAATTGGGACAGGGAAATAACTGGATACCAAGATTACTCAAACTTTTTCTAGTATCATCTTTTAAGTATAGTTGTTTTTACCGTTACAGAATCAATTTACGCCGATTTTAACTGGAGAAGTTGGTTTTTCGTTGTATTGATGTTTGCCATCCATGCTCATATGTAGGTTGTCTTTTTTCTGGTAACTCTAAGGTAAGGGAGCTAGCTACCTTAGCATTTGATACTTCACCGTTACATTTTTTAAGTGTATTTATTTCCTGTTGTAATTCAGTTACACTGACTGGCAGTCTTACTGGTGGTGGCTTACTCTGCTGGTTCTGTTATAAGTCAGTTACAGAAAGTGTGATAGGATCATCTTCATCATGTGGATTGATGTTGTATAGGTTACTACTACTAAAAGTGGCATCTACGATATAAAAGGGTTATTTTCTCTACAGGGTTAAGTATACTAAAGTATAGATGAAAACTGTTAGGCAAGGAAGCTAGGAGTTTGGGCTAGTTTAGTAGTAGAAGTAGATTGGGAAGTGTAGAGTCAATTTCTGTCCCTTCCTGGCTTGTCATTGGGGTAGACATCCGAGACAATTGGTTAGTTTCACGGTTGATGAACACCAGTAGACCAAGACGTAGAGGAGAGTAAGAAACTTTCATTCAGCCATGGGATATATGCCTACTTAGTAGCGATTATGTGGTTAGACCAAATAACTTGGTTAGTTGAAGTGAAAATAGTACGCGAAAAAGCTAAGAAAATATTTGCCTAAATTCAAGACGTTTCTACTTGCGGTTAAGAAGTTGAAGTGGAAAGTGGAATAGAAGTAAAGTAGGTAAGCAGAGAATGAACATGCGAGGAGAAATAATAGGCTTTCACAATCAAGAAGAGATCTACAAGAAGACTTTTGAGTGGGTGGATAGTGGAAATATAGGTATTTTGGTAGGGAACTCTATTTTATTTGTATTTAAAAAAGTAGGTTCGTCACTCCGTCAGATAAGCATTCACATATCTTTAATAAAGTACACCAAGGTAGCTGCCTTTATTCAATTGATGAACAGGAAATTAATCGCTACCTATCCATCCCATCCCCATATAATTCAGTAAACGCCTGTAAGCATCTCATTTTGAAATATTGAAAGCCCTGTGTTACACGTAAATTGAGGGATGTTGCATCGAGGCGTAGAAACTTTTTGAATACAATTCGAATTTACGATAATTTGTTTCCAGGTGGTTGGATTTCATAGGCAATTTCCTCCATCGTGTAGGTCCTTTTAGATTTTCAATTCATTCCAGCTCTCCCTGCCCTGCATTGTATCTCCTTAAAACCTGAGTGACTTACGATACAGTCATAAAACAGGCATGAAGTACTGAAATTGAAATTAGTACTTAACTAAACACTACAAAAGCTAAGCACTTATTCCCAACAAAGAAAGGATGATAATGCAAAGATATATTTTTATAACAACTACGCTACCTTTCTAGCTACAAATGCCATTCTAAAGTAGACTAACAAAGGGAGTGAAAAGTAAAGATCTTGCTCTATACATTAAAATTCAATAGGATCATAATCTTCTTAAATTCTTGCTTTATTCTTCCCAAAAATATGAAATCCGTTTTAAGGAGAATCTTGAGTTCTGTCCTTGCCTTGGTAGGTTTATCGTTTTTAAGGCTCTATTTAGTGTGAGTCCGTAAGAATATGATGTCGTTTCAATTGATTTCCCCAGACATTCTCAATCCCTACCCGTCAATAACCTACCTAAACGCTAAGGGTTTTGGCTGTATCATAAGTTGTAGAATAAGATGAGATGAGAGTATGAGAGATGAATCTTCTTGAAATTTGAATTGTAATTTGATTTTTGGATGAGGATGTGTAAGCTACATACAATTTGTCCATCCTTTCCCTACTTCCCCTTTCCGCTAGCTCTTAGTAATTAATTCGACCATCGTACTTGACTGTGACTTGAGTATTTCGTAAGCTTTTCCTGGATAAACACTTGAGAAGGGCTTAGTTGTGTTTTATCTAGTGGTCTATTTGGTCTAGTTTCTTTACAGCACTTTAGTTCAGTATTGAAGAAAGTGGGAAGCAGGTTCGACTTTTCTGGAGAACAGTTGATGGTTGGCTCATCTAGGGTGGAACTTGAAAGTAAATTAAGTCTTAATTAAATAATGGAGATTCAGTAATTATCAACTGGAGGGGTTCCAAGATGATTTTTATGTGGCTTTTACCATTCAACTTACATAGAAACCGAAAAGGCTAAGCTGAGATAAATTGAATTCTTTGAAAGTTTGCCATTACCTAAATTAACTTTAAATCACTCAGCTCAGCCCTCGAACATCTTCTGCCATACATAGCCATCTTGTATAGTTAACATAGGGATTTAATTTCTGATAAGGAAACGTTATAAAGATTATCTTATGCTAGGTTAAATTGAATCAATCCAAGCTAATGAATCCATGCATTATTCATTAGGTTTAAAATATGCAAATGTATTAATTACTTTTAAGGGATTCGTTAAGTAATAGTTTCAAGATAATCGATCAATCTTTAGACTAGTGATTCAACTAAATCAGTGTAATGCTCGTTGCTTTTATTGTTTCCACCAGATAATTAATTAACAACGCATCTAAAGTGCAAAGCACCATCGAATCCCTGGTAGCAAGTTTGGGCCATAATGTTTTGAGTTTTCGAGTGCTTTGAAAGATGTAAAGGGATCTTAATGTCTCAATTCCCAATTTCATTACGATCTTTTATTCTCTAAGCACATCATCAAGGATATGTACAACCAGCCAGTTCAGCAAGGGTTGTACTGTGTTAAAGTTGGAATGAACAGAATCAATAATGTTTGCCCACGGGATCTTAAGCTAAGCCATCCAACCATATGGTTTCTTACAATGAAGAAACAGTCCACACGTACGTTTCTGCTTCAAGTACCTCGCGAAAGAACGTTAGCGAGCCTGTACCAACTTACGAGTTATATGCTGACAGTATTACTATTGACTAACTAAGAAACATATACTAATAGAATTAGGTCTTATCGATAAAATACTGGATACACACACGGCAGGTAGGCTGGCAGGTAAGCACAAAAGCGTTCGTTCGTAAAAAACAGTAGATGTATGTCGTGTGATGTGATTATATTGCATTCTAGAGACGAGGGCTATCTGGTAAAAACACATGTTAAGCACTCACATGAGAGCTATCAAGGGCAACGTGGTGTGAAGAGCGTTGAACAGTGAAGTAAAAAGAATCCACCCACTCAAATATTTCTCCAACTTCATCTCAAGGTAGACATAGCCATCAGTGGGCAAAATTGTGTTGAGATAAAAAGCGTCCACTAATTGTACATATTTTTTAGTAGTAGACCAAGGTAGTGTTTACTGTACTACCAGCACTACTACTACTGGAGAGAAATGTGAAAAGGGAGAGAGAGAAAGCCATGAATGGTTTTTGTAGTTTTGGTATGCAATTTTTTTCTCCAGAATAAAATCAACATTAAAATGATAAAGCACCGATCAGGGCATAGGATAATTGATTCAGAAAAGTTGGGATAAACATAGTTTCCTATAACGGTAATGCAATGGATATAGGTTCTCGGACTCCGTCCAGCCAACTAATCTTTAGTAAAGTTGTCGGTGGTAAAAATTTAGTTGTATGGTTCTGCACTGATCATAATAATAATTTACATGTATTGTAAAACGTGTACGTACAGTAGCTTGGTATTATGTAAGTTATGTAATTATGAAAAGTGATAGTAATATTTTACGACAGAGTATTGTTTAGCAACAGTGAATGTGTAATTGAAACAATGCAGCAGTCGTGGTAGTAAAATGAAGGGATTTATTAACTGGGAAGGATGTTGATGTTAGTCCAGAAAGAAATATCACAGAGGTAAAAGGTTTTTCCGCTTTCCACCGAATCCATCAAAGTCAGAGTTAATCAAAGGAAATGAAGCAAAACAGGGCTACTAATGGATTACCTCTGTAAGAAGGATTAATTAGAGAAATAATAATGAAATGGATAGGGATTGAAACAGATAGCTGAACACATATCCGTAGTACAAATTGAGATGGATCTCTAGCTTTTATTGATTGATAATGATAACTATAGTTAAGTAGGAGGAATTATGGTTAGAAAACTACCCAACTAAAGGATTATATTGGATCACTCTGATTCAAATGGATTTCGTATGTAAAAGTTAATGGATGATTATTTCGGCACTTAATTCCTATTTTTCTTCGAGTTACTACCTGGTTGTGTAGATTTATTATAACACTTGGAAACAGTGTAATAAATGATTGATTAAATGTAGTTTAAATATTCAGAAATAGTGTTCTGGAATATCTTTGTAAATAAGTCGCGCCCGTGGTCATGTAAAGTAGCAGAGAATAAAATAAATTTTAACTAACCATTAGTTATAAGTTTATTAGTTATTAGTTATTAGTTATAAATTTAATTTACTCTTCAGCTTCAGTAAAATAATAAAGTTTTAGCAAATTTCACTCGGAAACAGGGGAAAATACTCTTCACTAATGTTAAAATTGGCTTCCTGGCTCCTTCAAGTCTGTCAGTAATGGCTGGGTCAAGCTAATTGGTGGTTTAAATGTGTTTTAATAAAATTAATGTTAAATTGGGCATTTATTATACAACAAGCGTTAAACACTTAAACGGAAATTTGTATAGATTTAATGAACTATAATAATATAACTAAAGCAGCCAACAAGAACAACATTTCAGAAATTTTATAAATTATTGGTAAAAAATATGTATTTGATTGTAAATGATATTTGTGTAAAATGTTGTAAATTGTATCAACCTTCACGTAACATGTGACATGTAATTAAGTACAATTCGTAGCATATTCTTACCAAAAACTTTTATGAATTTGAAAGTTTAATCAAAGGAGAATGAAAGTTAGAGAAAAAAGAAAGCCTAATGCGATATTTTAATATGAAACGATTGCGTGTGCATATGGAACTTAATAACGCATTGCTATATGCTACAGTCTGCTGTCAAAAATGTTGATCATTATTATACGTACCAATAATAGTATAACCTTTTTGTTCTATTCGTCACATGTATTGATATCGTACTCCATGTACAATTACAACATTATAAATATTGCACCCTGCTTAAAGTTATACAACTCTCTAGATTTAGTACCTAGTCTATAAAATCTGCCGATCCCATTTCTTGTGTCTAACAGCGTATCAAATGTGTTGTAATAAAGCCGTATCTATTTCCGCCAAAGAAACTTTCGTATTCTTTCTTATACTCCACTGTTTTCTTTCTATCACCAATAAATACTACTTGTTTTTCCAAAGTTTGTAGCAAAACCAACACTATTTTACGTCAACAAAATGTCTCCATCGGAAGTGGCCCATTTGAAACTTACAACATTCACTACCAACAACAGCCGTTGAAATGACAGGAAACATTCTCAAACATTTCCACCTATTATCATCATACATGGACGTTTTAAACCATCTTTACCATCCTTGTATAAAGATTTACTCATGTCTTCAGTGCGAACTTAAATTCTCTCTACTAGCGTGTTTGATAGCTTTCCTCGTTTTGGACACCGAGTTAAGAAAGAGGGCTGTATCTGAGTCCTCTTTTTTTACTTTTTTAAACTCTTGCACTTTACAGAAACTTTTGGAGCAATAATTTTTATCATTTTAGCACATGAACTGTGAAATTGAACAACGGTAAAAGTAAAATTAGACAAGGATAAAACTGAATAACTGTCTAGCAGAGAGATGAGAAAGAAGGGCGGTGAAAGGCCCTTGGGAAAAAGCAGTACAAGTCTGCTGAGAGTAGGAGGTTGTTAGAACAAAATGAGGAAATAGAAAAGAATTGAATTACCACCGAAGACTAGAGCTGCTTTGTCCTCTTGTCTCCAAAATTATATTCGAAAGTTCTCATTTCTTTTTTTCCCATTACATTGTACTTTTTACTGAGAATAAAATAATAGAAAGGGAATAGAGCGAGGGTAAGAGAGGTAGGAACTTTTTCTCGCTTCCGTTGACAATATTATACAATGTCATGTCAGTTAGGTTAAGAGAGGAAATTTAAAAGCAGCAGCGTTTTACTACTTACAACGAGTAAGTACAAGTACAAGTTGATCATAATTTGAACACCCGAGTCCCCTTTTATCATTCTGGTTGAAAGGACTTTAATGAAATCCAGTGACATTTGATGTTCTTGCTATCACCATAAAAGGTCTTGTGAAATCACTCAATAAAACTAGAATTGCGTCTTGGTTGGCTAATATTTCGGGCATAAGGAGCTAGATTAGGTATCTAACTCTGGAGAAAGAATAAACAGTACACAGAAAGAAGGTTGAGCAGTAGTGGGTAGATGTTTTGGTACTTTGCATCTATATTGTTTGGTTAGTTTTACTCCTACACTTCCTACTTATAATACACGTCATATTTACAGGGAAACGTAATTTTACATCTGACCTCCTCTTACTCAAACTTTACCAGTGTTACTTACCTACTACTTTACTCAAACCCAAAGGGATAGTTTTGCAATCGGCTTCAAATATAAAATTCGATAAGAAAGACTCGTACTACAAACCATGAATGAATGTTTAACCTTTGAGATCAACCTTTGTTAATAGGATTCCTATCCTAGCCAAGCACGGAATGGAAATTGGATGTCACTTTCAACTCTCTAGGTCCGGCGTTATTTGTACCATTATTAATGCGTCTGTAAACTATAGCCAAATGAATTTTTCCACTACCATCTTGCCATATCTATGCTTATCTAGAGCTACACCGCACGAATGTCAAATCGTTGATGGAAGCATATTTGTATGCATAAAATCTTTTAGCATGACTCGAAAAAAACCTCATAAATTTGCCTATTCTACTGTAAACTATCTTAGTATCTTAGTTTAGCAGCAGTTATACTGTCAACTGTATTATATTATATAACTGAAAGATTAATGTAGCGTGTATAGACTTCACTCAATGTAATGCATCCTCCATCTTACCTGTCATGCATCATGTAGAGAAATTGAATAACCTTTCACTCATCTTTAAAATCACCCCAAAAAAGCCTATCTTTCCAATTTCTCTTTACACAGTAATAACCTCTTTGGTTGATGGTAGCAAAAAACTTTCCCTTTCAATGATGAGACAGGATGGCAGAGTTTGGAAGTGAAAGTTGGCTTAGAGAGTGTTAGTAGTACTGATTGTGAGTGATATCGTAGTCATAGTTGAAGTAGAAGTATAATAGTAGCAGTAGTAGTAGTAGTAGTAGTAGTAGTAGTAGTAGTCGTAGTAGTTTTTATTAGCAGAAGTTGCAAAAAAGTCAAAGTCAACATTTGATATGGAAACGTTAAGTGGGGTTGATTTAAAAGCAAGGGGGTGTCCTTGTCAGTAGATAATGTCCCACCGCATTATGTTCATCAATCTGAGTCAAAAAAGATACTAATACTAATATTACTAAAATGTAGGAAGGAATCGAGGACGAATAAAGCAAGATGCTTCAGCACTATAAAAACAGTCTGCCTTTAGATTATCTGTGTACTACACTGGTAAAGTGTCCCAGCATTTTTAACCTTAAGTACCTATTCAAAAACGAGAAAAGGAAATGGTAAAATTGGGTAGTCTATTGTAAAGATAGGGAACGAGGGTAAAAGGCATTGCATCTTATGCATGTGCTTCTTTAGAAAAATATTTCAGAAAGGCTAGTTAGTATTACGGATTTAGGCAATTCCTTGTGCGGTTTTTTTCGACACTTTCTACTTTCTACATTTTCCAGAAGAAGCCAAGTCGGCGGCTGCAGCTGCGTTATTTTTTTCCATAACTTTCCTACAATTCTACGCCTTCGTTTACGTGTTATTTCATATTTCATGAGGATTTGGACGTCTATACATATGCAGGTAATGTATATATGTAAGTAATAATACCAACCGCTGAATCTTATCCCCACCTTTGGCCACAAACACCTTTGGTAAAAATCCTGGAAAAGTAGCAAACTACTTGTCAAAGTGACAGGCCTAGGCCTAGACCACCCTATACTTCTTCCTATTTGAGTTACACATCGTACCACGTTATTAACCTGAGACTCTTTTATACATTTTAGAATTTCTAAGGCTGAAAGCCTTTTTCAGACTTACACTCCTAAATCAAGTCAATCAATACTAACTACGGTGGTTTTGTAGTAACACCTGGTTCAACTTTAACCAACATTCCAAATATTAATAGTTACTCACTTTTCCTTATAACCCTAAAGTTTAATCTACGCGAATTGAAAGTACCATTTCTGTGTAAATGACAAAGTTAACGCCATTATTTCCTTCGTAGGCTGCAAATACAACTTACTTTACGGTAGATAAAATTAACACACTAAGCAGTGTATTATCTACTGTCACTGTATATTTTTATTTTAAGTCATTGTGCCTCACGGTACTTTTTTATCCAGACATAAACTTTTTATATTTTAAACGAATACTATATCAATGTAATTCTCAAAAAGAAAGCTTTACTGTAATTTAACCCACAGAGATGAACGGAACGGAAGCAGTCATTCTCTCGAGTCCAAGTTTTATTTCACCTCTGAGCCTGCATCACCTTAAAAAAATAGTATCCCAGAGCAGAAATTCGTCTTGAGAATTTGTCAACTGACTTCAGAATCTACATCAATTACCTAAATAAACCTAAGTCTGCGATTCTGCTACTGCTGTTTCAAAACCTTATTTTTCCATCACCTTTCCTTCTGCATTTTCACAACTTTTGATACAACTACAATTCTTTCTCAAGTTGAACTCGCTCATGTACAAGAAAAAGTAGCCTCCCACGTATCTACTCTACCTGCTAGACACAGACACTGGGAAAGTTTTTATTTGTAATGAGAAACTTTTATACGAGTGGTAATAAATATGAACTTTCTTTTATAAAAGTACGCAAGTATTATGCATATCTTTTATTCATTCGAACATTCTCTTTGGGCTGCCGGTGTTTGTTAAAGTTCTCATTTTTCTTTTAGTAAGTTGTTTTTCCCGATTCGCTGTGCTATTTCCATTTGTATCTAACAATAGGTGTGGTGCATACTTTAGAAAAAGCAGCTCTTCTAAACTACAGTCGGCACAGAAATAGCACCAAGGTGGAGGACTGAAGTTAGATAGGTGAATTCAGTGTAAAAGGTTACATCATGATAAAAAAACTAGGTGAATCATTTCAAAATACACTCTTCTCTGAAGAGTACATTTGGCTTGTGTAACTAAACCAAAATCTCTAAATACAGACAGAAATGAGATTTACAAAGCAGGGAAGGGACTGCAGTCGAAAACTTCACTCACTTAAGATGAGCTGAGCTTGCTGAAGATTCGGGAGAAAGCTAAAGGAAAATACCGACTTTCCAACTCATTAGAAAGTTTCATTTGATAACGAGCTATGAAACAAGGCTGCAAAAAAATATGCTTGTGTTTCAGAAAGTTATAGACTTTTTTTTTCTTCCTTACAGTAAAAAGAATGGGAAGCTTCATCGCTAGCTTAGCTTAAAGATTCTCCAGTTCATTTTCCTACGTTCTTCGTTCCCATCTTTACTTTCATGACGAGATTAATGAAGTTCTTTACCAACTTTTGACAACTCTGAAGCAAATTATGACGAGTAAACACAGAAAGACGAGAAGACACAAGGAAGAACTAGTCCACGGTGGAACTTATAACGAACGAAGGGCTGAAAGAGCTTAGGAAAGAGGGACCGGGAACGAGTAACTTATTTTTAACAAATCCTCTTCACCTCGTTGAGCAGCTAATGGGGGAAATCCTTTTTTATCGCTAAATATCATAAAATGGAAAGCTTCCTTCCTCTCTACTAATATGGGCATCAACCAGAGATACAAATATAGTTTAGCACCATCCTATTTTCTTTTCCTTGCTTTTATAATATCCTGTGACATTATTGTTAAAGACTTGAAAATAACCAGCAAGAAACTTTTTAAATAGGTCCTAGCTATATTATAGCCCCCTTTATGATACCCTTAATGACCTTTTTTATGTCGGTTGGGCCTACTAAGAGCAGAGACTAAGCTTGAGCAGATAACAGAAAAAGTAGGGTATGAGATGGGAAAATAAAAGCCTTGTTTGTTACTTTGACTTTACATGCCCAGTGATAAGAGTATGATTCAGAGGGACTTAAGGGGCTAGTAAAATTACCTCTGCTATCAACGCCCATACAAATAACGTACTTTTTCTTTAAAATACAGGTAAGCTTTCTTAACACATTAGTAGCTAACTTGTGGCTAGATATGGCTTTTACAAGTCGTCCTTTTTCATCCCTTTAGGAACACGTACCAAATGCAACAAATTTCAGTATACACAAACAAGAGGACGACAACTTGTCAAGCATTTATAAGATGGATTGGATCCATTAAGAATTTAAATGGCTGGAGAAAGTTAGAGAGAGATGGGGAAAGTCCACTTTTACCAAAAGAATCCTTACAAATACCTGTCTTCCTAATGTAAAATGTGTATTATTCACTACAAAGATAAATATTCTCCTACATGGCATTTACGACTCTTCTGTGCAAATAAAACATCCTAGTCTCCTTTGCATGCATGCTAACCTATCAAAATGGGGTAAGAATACAGACCTTAGTTAACCGTGACTAGCTATAAAGTAAGATTGAGAACTTTAAGTCTTTTACAGGTAAATAAACAGTTTGAGAGGTGAAGCTAGACATAGAGACAGGAGACTAGGCCATGTAAGCCTCTCTTCAAAATATTACTGATTCGTTAGGTATATAAATTGAACCTTCTAACTTTCAGCTCCCACTCTACTCTCTGTTACCGTTCCAAGATAAGTAAGGCACATTAGTGTAGTCGTGACTGATATTTTAGAATGAGGTTTTTTCACCCAGTTTGAAACTGGTTGGAGGACCTAAGATTTACTATCTTTTAGGTTGTCATTTAAAGAAAGTACAAAGACGAAGTGATACGAAGTATGAAATGAAATGAAATGTGTGCACTACTACTGTAGTGTTCGATGTACAATGAAACGCTCGAGTGCACTTTACTCCGCTTGGAGTATCATATGTGCTACATAACTTTTTATTTTTCGGTATAAAGCTACACGTCTGCTTACAATGTCACTACCACTACTTCTATCAGTACTAGTACTACTACGGACTACTCGAGGTGAGTATTAACTCATGTATGAGACGTCCGAAATCAAAACAAGATAATTTGAGAAAAAAATTCCATAATTTGCCCTTTAATCATACGTTTCTCCGTGCTTTAATACACTTTATACACTTTCCCTGGTCATTTTAATGAAATTGAGCAGCACACAGTAAACCTTCAAAAGGAGAATCCTCAAATAAGTGTAATGGTAATTTCAAAACACAGAAATGTCTGATTAATACCTAGACTAAGTCTAACGTTTATTCTGATAGCGAACTACAAAATATGAGACGAGCTGTACTTTCCAAATTTCAAAAAGACGTCCCGATTAGTTAATGATACCAAAACAATTAATTATATCTCAACGTGATACAACTACCAAAGTCTGTGGTAGCTGCCAGTCTCTACTTACTTACTTTCATACGTTTGACGTTAGAAGCAGTCAAGAGATTGATTCCTTGATTCCATTTCTGCAGCAACTAACATCATCCCCATAGTCAGCCAAGAATACGTAAATACCAGGGTTACTAATGGCCATGGCCCTGGCCAGGTAAGAGTAGTAGTACCTACCGTACAATAATGGAGAAAGTCAACCACCCATCCTGGCAGCCCAGCTAAGGTAAAACCTTCATTGGCATGGAATATGTAGAGGAAACAAGATCCGTTGAAGAGATCTGAATTTACTTTTCTAGTTCAACATCCCTGTCACATAGTACACTTACCTCAACTCAATTCAACCACTCAATTCTCCAAGCAACCAACCAACGTTTACAAGTACTACTACTACTCTTATCTTTTTGTATAAAAGTATCCCACATACTTGCAGTACTATAACAGAGAATCATGAAAAAGTACTAAAACTTGTACTCTACAAGGTTTTAAAAAGCTCAGAAACTACAAAGCTAGCTATGCCATACTTTTAACATGCAGGTTCAACCAGGATGAGTGACTCTTGTTAACTTGTGCTGCTGCTGGGAAAATAAAAGAGTTGCTTGAAGGGAGGCAAGAGGAAATTGTAAACCCAAAATGGCATTTCTCAGCTGAATCTTTACTTTGATTTTTCAGTCGCGTCTGCAAGTGAAAGCACAAAGTAGAGGGTTCTCTGTAAAGCGATGGGGGAGCCTGAAAGAAAGTTGCCCTAAACATCAACAGGACCCAATATATTTTTAATACCATTTTTCCTGTATTTTAATGATTTGAACCCCCCTCATACTCTGTGACCTGATTAGAATACAATGCATACATAAGGTCACAGGTCACTGTCATGTTGACGCTTTTGATTTTCCAATATAGCATAAACCTAACTTTTACTTTTATAAAAGGTACGCGATATCATTAAAAAGGAAAGTAGGTAAAGGAGTAGGTAGGTAACTTAATTTAGTTGAATGGGAGCATTCCAGAATGTTTAGAGCTGCAGAAGGAAGTGAGGCTTCTCAGTGTGTTACCTTTTTTCAGGAGAGAGACAGACGGGGATAACGTTGTTATCCGGTTCACTAATTCACAATAGACCAGTTCACGCGCGTCAGCATGTGAGTGAACAAGAGAAATGAGGAGAATTCCAATGGATTACCTATACCTTATTTGGTCTATTCGTTCATTCGAATCTATTTCCATCTGAGATTCCCATTGAGAAGACCATGTAATAATGTCATCTGATCTCTACTGAGTCTACCAGCTTAAAACTAAACCTACAACTACTCTGGACTGCTGGAGGAAGGTTGATAAGGATGGTGTAGGTAGGTACTAACTAGGTTGTAGCAGTCTTTATCCAAAATAGATCATTATGATAACGAACTACTGAAAAGATCCATGTCTTTCATCCTTCTTCCTTTACGGCTTTTATCAACACATGTACAAAACTTCTAATTGTGTCTCTTTCGTATAAAAATGTATGGACTGATGCAGAGATGAAAAAATCATTAAATGCATGAACACAAAAGCAACACATTTTAATACCTAAGCAAGTCCTTATTAAAGTTCAGCACGAATAGTACATACGTTTTCTACCTGGTATTGTTAAATTGTATCAGAAATTGTAAAGAAAATACCGATTTAAAAAGGGCAAGGATACGTTTAAAAAGCACTCTTCAGCCAAAAGTATTTTTTTGCTATTTTTATATATTAAGTTATTAATTATATCATTATACATTGTTGTGTAAGCTTGCAAGAAATATACGATGGAGATAAATAGAAGAAAAAATATAAAAAAGATTTGCGATGAGAGAGTACAAAAGAGAAAAGATTGATATATTGGATGGAAGTTTCTTTTGTTGGTGAAGAATTGGATACCTAACAGACTATTCTGTTCGTTTTTTGTACTAAAAAGTTACCATTATTGCTTTTGCTTATTGCTATTGCTAACTGACTGATCCAAAGGGCTAAGGAAAGGATGGAAAGGTTACTTGATCATATCATTGTGATCAAGCCCATCGAAACCTGATACGGAATTTATGAACGGAACAAAGCAATTATAATTTAGGAGAAAAACTGCTCCACTTGTCAGTGAAAGGTTGCTTCTCTATTCAAGTACCGTGATTCCTCGTGTATAGACCGCCAGCGCTAATTTATCCGCAGGCTGATTTTAATGTAGTCCAAAAAAATGAAGTAGTTTAGCCGTACTGGATAAGAAGCCGCAAAGACGAATACATTTAATGGAATACTTGAATTGAACCATCAACATATTTATGTATAGCGCAGCTAAGCTTTTGTTTAAATCTGCTACTTACTTAGGGTATCTTTCTTAGACGGCTTCTATCTCCTTAATTTCCCACCGCTTAGCAGAACCTTTCCTTAAAAAATGTTTCTGCTGAAATATTTCCTAAAAAGATCCTTTGAATTCCTTTTTACAACTTTTCAAAATTATAAGCTCAAATAATTGCTGGAGAAAATAAATTGGGGTTTTCAGGTTTCAAAAAATTCACAAGTCATTTTTGCAGTAAGGTTTAAACGCGAATGAAACCAATTTTGGCGATAATGACGAAATAGAAAAGCCGTTCTCGTTGTGAAAGCCTCAAACTTCAAAAGTGTCTTTCAATATACGCATAAGCAACGGTCTATACACGAGGAATTACCGTAGCCGTAGTTGTTTGTATTTTCCTGCTAGCCTTGCAAAATTGCATATTACTTTACTTTTCAGCTTCGAGCCACATTTTTTGCCATTGATGATATGATATGGGTTGGTTTGGTATCCATGTAGGAAACTAAAGAGTGTACGGGTACCTGGTAATCCCCGGATTACCAAAGCAAGTACCATAGGTTACTCCAGCCATACGGTCGATAGGAAATTGGAGATGGTTGTTAAATTCCCTCAAACTTTGACAAGGAGTTGTTAGTTGCTTGCTGAAACTTAACTACGATGCATGTTCATAAAAATGAGAGAGTTGTTATTGACTAGAGTTAAGTGAGTGTACTACAACCAGTTCAAGTTCTTTCACAAAATTTGCTTCCTATTTTATTAACACAAACTAACACATACATGCTACCACGACGTCATCAAGGAAGAGATGGAATGGTTAGTAGGTGTACTGCAGGTTTAGATACAAACATGTTGGTACTAATCTTTCGTTAAGTTCTCTGTACCTTTGGCACAGGGGATTTTGGGATTTATTTTCTGTCTATCATACCGGAGAGAGTTGACAGTTCGTTAAAAACTTTCTCTTATTTTGTTAAGCTTTTTAGAGGAAAAGTAAGTATGCAAACGTAAGTAAAATTCTGCAGCTTAACTAGAAAGCTTGATTTCCTGGGTGGGTGATTTACATGTATTTAGAGATTGCTGCATGTTTATATAAATAATTCATGATAGAGATCAAATAACAAACCCTAGTAAAATGCGATTTTACTGTACAGTACCTTATATGATGATAAGTAGATGGAAGATAAGAATATGAAAATGTATTTATGGAACCACAGATTAACACTAGTGTTTGGGACTTTACAGGACTAAACTACGATACTTACAGAAGTAGAGTAGAACTCACATACATAAAAACTCTATTTTCAAGTGAGGCAATTCAACAAATTCCATTAATATAAATCCACACATATATGAGGATGTTTACAAATAATCTAATTTTATTTCTAGACAATTCATGATTTATTTAATTACCTTGTTCAGTACCAGTTAGAGAAATGTACCTCATTTAGAATTAGCCTACAATAAAACATCATGGTCGACCAAAGCTCATAATCTTAAATTTACAAGATCCTGAAAAAGTTAGAGTTACTCTAAGAGGCTGAATTATTTACGCGATTTGCGCTTGCTTACTTTATGCTATGAAAGTGGTGAATTATTGTGTCTAGGTAGCCGCAAAGTGCTGATCTGATCTGCGTTCTATGTAATCTGCACTATGTAAAAAAAGTAAGTGTAGTTAAGAGTAAGTTAGTAAGCTTTAGCTGCAGCCAGCAACATAACACAACCGACAAGAAGCTGTATCCAGAATATTGAATGACGAGTTAACAGGTTGACGGTTCAAAAAGAGTCATGGACGTCATCCGGCTTTAAATTTCTTTCACTCACTTGCAACCACCAACCACTCTTTTTCCCCATTTCTTTTCAGATGAACAGCTTTGGCAAAGCCCATTTTTTATTTATGCGTTGACAGATCCTTTTTCAAAACATTTCTATACACTCAGTGACTGACGCCATTTTACAAGATAAATGAAACTGTCCCACATCCGTCGGACTTGTATTGTACAGTTACAGGTAGGGAATCGATCGAGTAAGTCGTAGCGTTTTTATTTCTCACCTAGCTCTGAGCCGTTTTTGCTGCAACGATAGCGTGTTAAATACGGCTGAGAAAAGTCAATGATTTTTTTAACATCTCTGTTGTCACCACATTAGTTCAAGTAAATGGAACATGTAAGGCGAATCCACAGTGCGTACAATCTTAGTGAAGAAAGCTCAGGATAATGCTAATACTAAGTATAGAAGTAGGAATATTGTGTGAACGTACTGCTTTGCAGATAGAAATCTCAGACCAAAGATTGTTTACTTAAAGATTATGTACTAAAAAGCTTTTCATAAAATATTAACATTAGTTTAGAAACAAGACTGCCTTGGTTTGTTGGGACTGGATCACTGTCTAAAATTCTCCTAACTTGCTTTCTCCGGGTTCATGATCAATGTCAATACGTGCTTTTTTGAGCAAGATACTATAGAGCATTTATGGGAGGATCGTTGAATGCATAGAAAGGAAATGACTTTTTATCTTAATATTCTATTTTTGAATAGAAGAGAGCAAAAAGCGAGCCATTAATTCACCTAGACATAGCACGGTCTTGCCGATTCACATCCAAAGCGGACACCAGTTAACATGGAAAACTTGACCTGCACTGGTCGACTTAGTGA